>JACCHW010000191.1:0-56471 GCA_018907185.1 Platyscapa corneri
CCTATAAGTGATTATGCACAATAAAATTCTTTATAAAAAAGAGGTTTAATTTTGAAATATTTAAAATAAATTACTAATTTAATAATATCTATTTCACTATATCTATTTAAATTTCTTTATAAAAATATTATTTCTAGATATTTTAAAATTTTCACAGATATTTTAAACGATTTTTCGTATCACATAAATGTTAAACAAAGTTTTTAATTATTTTAATGTAAATAATAGATGACATATAAGTGGTTTACTAATAGCAATAATCTATGAAAATATAAAAATAGTACTTGACATACTAAAAATTACACATTTTTAACATTATTACTTAAAAATTGATTTTTATATGATCACAAATACTTTTTTTAAAAACATTTATATTTACTAATAATTTAGCAATAAATGGTTTTTTTAAGTAATTAAAAAGTATAACATAAACCTTTAATCTTATGAGAAGCCGTTTTGATGATTATAGCATTCTGTCCAATATTTTCATGGCTTTCGTTAATTTGAATACCGCATTCCTTCGCAAGATCGAAGCATTCCACAAGGTGAGTTTGTTGTAACCATGATTAGACAGAAGACCTGCTTGAATTGCCGCACAGATGAATTTTTTATTCAGCATATCCAGACCTGTAGTATGACTTTCAATGATAACTTGGGATTTAACGTTAATAAGTTTCCCTAAATATTTCCAAGTCGTTCTGCACGCTCTATCCAAGGCTTGTTATTCTTATTTACTGCAGCTGACATGATTGGAGCATTAACAATACCTGTAACAGCGTACTTCGCGGACTTACCCGAAATCGCCAAAAATTGTTCGGCCTATTTCAATTGCAACACGAGTCTGTGTTCTATCGTACTAGCTCCTAATAGAAATTTATTATAATAATACTAATTTAAATTTTTCGTATTTTTATTTGGAATATTTGTTTTTGTTTATTATTAACAATAATAAAGTCGGTCAATTATCGGTTCATAAAATATTCAAAAAGATTTAATAATTTTTCATGTAATGAAATATTTCTGAAAGAAATATTGTTTATTATATAAGAAAAGCATTTTTTAATCAGAGTATTTAGTTAAAATTTTGCTTAATAAAAATATACAAATTTTAAGTTGTATTGTAATTATAAAAAAGAGTTTAAGCAAATTCGTCAATGATTAATATTAAATATTTATAGACTATGTCTTGTTTGAATATAATATAATAATATAAACTTTAATTTATTAATTTAACATAAATTTTAAAAAATTTACTGATAAGATATAAAGTAATACTATTAATAGTACTTACCAAGATGGGGAGTAGCGATAACATTTGGATGCTTTATAAGCTCTAGAGTTATTGAATTTTTTTGGAGGTTCTTCGATAAAACATCTAAAGCTGCACCAGCACAATGACCTGCTTTTATGAGTTTTAAAAGTGCCTTCTTCGTCAACAACTACCACCTCTTGCTACATTTATAATGTAAACACCTTTTTTGCACTTACTGAGAGTAATTGAATTTATTAAATCTATTTTTAAAAGTAAATGTTATTAATATAAGTCATAAAGTATATAACTAAACTACCGCAAATGTTATTGTAGTACAATATAATAAAATATTTAGCATTATTTGAAATTGTAAATCGGAAAGTTGTCTGATAGGATGGTGAATATGTGAATCAGTGAAAATTACAAGAGTCTTAAATTGAATGTACTTTTTTACATTTTAATTTTACTATTATTATTATTATTAGTTTATTGAACAATATAATACATTATTATAATGATTTAAATAATTAAATCATACATCTTAAAACATCAATATGGTTACATTTTGCATTTAACTATTTTCTTAACTTTATATTTACAAATTATACTTTTACATTTTTTATTCTATATTATCTTACAATTTAATTCTTAACCTAAACTTTTATATATATATATAAACTTTTCACATAACTTCTATTATTTGCACATAATTTTTATTTATTCCTACGATATTATTGTTTTTTTCAAAAGAATATTTGATATAATGTCTTATAATGTACTTTTATACATATTTATAACATAATTATTTTTGACACACTTGCACTTCGTTTAAAACTATACTCACACATTTTATTACACTTTCATTTATAAATTAAAAGTTTCTATTTCATAACTCTAATATTTCTTTATTCTATCTTGGATTGTTTTCTTTCTCTTTCTTCTTTCTTGATCTCGTCCATTGCATTTTATACAGTCGCTTAAATCTTTTTTATTATTTTGAAACATTCTTCCCAATTACATGTTTTTATTCCTAATACCTTGCACTTTTCCAATATATGTTTTAACTTCTCTTCTTTTTCTCTGCATAATCTACAACTTTTTTCCTCTGCTTTTATCCACGATTTGTTGGCGTAATATTCGTTGCACATCATAAATCTTGCCAAAATATTTCTGCTTCCCTTAATTTCTCCCCTTATCTTTTATAGTAAATGTATACTCTTTTTACCATATTCTTTAATATTATGTTTTTATCTAACTTGTGTAATTTGATACTTGAATGTGGCTTATCCAAATTTGTTTTCCTGGCCGATCTTATGTCGTCACTTCCTCTATTAGCTGATCCATGTTCTGTGCCCCCCCCCCACAGCCCTGACCATACTTTACCAGAATTTTATCCTAATAGCAGTCAATTTTCTATCTTTTTTGTTTATTATTTTATTGTTCTCTATTAATCTTCCTTCTTCTATTCTGTATTTCATACATTCCTTTACTGTAATGTTCCTTCTCCGTTCAGGATTTTATTTTCATATTTTATTACTCTCTTTGCGGCTCTTTTCTCAATTTTGCATCTATTAATTTCACATTAGTACACTGTCTGGAGTGTTTTTATTTAGCTCCAAACACCACTTGATATATTTTTTCTAAACTCGTTCAATTACTTTAAATCCCTGCCATCCCTATATCTCCGCTCCATACAGCATTCTCTAACAAAGTATCAAAAATCCTCATCCCTATCTTAAAGTCATCTTTAAAGTATCTCTGCCTTATACTCCATAATTTCCATACCAATAAGTTTGCTTTTCTAGCTAAACTTTTTTTATGAATTATGTCATCGTTTCTTTCTGATATAGCGTATCCCAGGTAAGCATGTTGTTTTACTATTTCTATTTTCTTGTTCTTCCATGTAAATGTTTTATTACTTTTGTTTCTTATTTTATTTGCTTTTGTAAATTTTATTATTTTGGTCTTTCAAAATTCTTTGAACACCGTTAATAATTCTTTTAATTCAACACCACTCTTAACCAGTATCGCTATACCATCGGCGTAGAAAATACTCCTAATTCTGACTCTTCCTACTTTAATACCTGAGATTCTTAATTTCTTTAGATATTCCTCTAAGTCCAAAATGCCTATTTTGAATAGAATCGAGCTCAGAAGGCAGCTCTGTCTTACTCCTTTTTTTATTTTATGTTGCCAATAACTTCTTTTATTTTAATTTTTCTATTCGTAATTTCATAAATTTTTTTATAGTAATTAATTAATTATTTTTTTGTCTCTAATTCCTTCATCCTTTCCCATATTGCATTTCTATCAATCTAATCAAAAGCAGCTTTTAGATCTACAAAGAAAACCCAGATCATCTCTCCTTCTAATTTTTCTAATTGTACATCAATGGCAGTTTTTAAGGTGTATATGGCCTCAATTGTGTCTCTACCATATCCTATCAATGCACTTGTGTTTCTCTTTCATATATTGCTCTATTTTGTTTCTTAACAATTCCGTATATATTTTATATCTAGTATCCATTAATGTGATACCGCGATAATTGATCACATCTTCTTTTTTGCTTTTTTAAATATCCAAATTATAAAGCCACTTTTTCACTCTTCCGGTATTTTTTCTCCTTTCACTATTTTATTCAGAATGATCGTTAAACTGATACCACACTATTTCTCCTGAATACTTCCACATTTCATTTGTTACATTGTCCTCCCCGAAGTTTTCTTATCTTTCATCCTGTTGATTATCATCGTAACCTCTGCTTTTGTAAATTCTTCTGTTTCTTCCCCACTTCTATTTAGCTCTACATCCCTTCTCAAGTTTTCTTTTTTTTTTCTTCCATCGATTTTTCTTTATACAATTGACTGGAGTGATTTAACCATTCTTCATCCGACATATTTTCTTCTATATTATTTTTAATCATCCTGCCTCTGTTTATTATTTTCCAAACTCTTATCTGTTTTGCCACTACATGCCTCATTAATTTCTATTTGTTTGAATTTTATTTTTTTGTTCTGATCAATTTCCTTTTTCTCTTTCTAAGTTATTCTCTTTTTTAAGTATGCATCTCTGACCTCTTCATCCTTCCCCTTTCTTTATTTTTATATTCTCCTATCACCTCTAGTTTATTTTCCCAACATTCTTTATCCCGCCATTGCTTCCCCCTATTATTTTTTCTGTTATACTCCTTTAAAGTAATTGCCTTCTTCATAGTTTCTTTAGATCATTCCATTTTGATATTTCTTCTTTTACTTTTAGTTTTTTCTTATATGTCTCTATCGTATTTTCATTCTGAATTACTTTTGTTATTTTTTCTTCTGACGGATTTTCTATTATTTTTTTATTAAACATTCTATTTTTAAAGGTTGGGATCTGAGTATATTATTTAAAATTTTCATTTTTTCTATCATGTCGTCCGCCTCTTCGTTTATAATCATATAATTTATAACCGATGATCCTATTTTATTATTGAATGTGTATGTGCCATCTTCCCCTCCACCTTTTCATGTTTAGAAAGGAAAAGCCTTTTCTTCCATCCATTCTATCAATTTTATACCTTCTGCTTTATCGTTTTATCCATTGAGGTTCTATGTTCCCTACCTCAATTATATATCCAACCACCTTGTTCTCCAGTGCTGGCATTAAAATCGCCGCAAATAATTTTTTTCACAAAATTAATCCAAAAAATCAATACTCTTTTTTCTCTTTCTTCCCATATACACGACCGTTACTAACGTTTTTTCCCTCAATTTTTATTTTTGCAGAAAATATTTATTTCATTTTATTTTTAAATTCTTACTTTTTTAATGCAAATAAAATTCCTCTCCAGACTTTTCCTTTTTTAAATTCTTTTGTTGCATAATTTAAATTATACTCATAATTTTTAAATTTTTCCCTGATAAAATTTACTCTTTTTTTCTTCTATCCAAGTCTCCACGAGACCTATAATGTCCCAATATCGTATCACGTCCCATCGTTTTCTATCAAAATTTTGTAAACCGCGTTATTCCAACAACCCAAACTCATCTTACTACTTTCTCTCTTTTTCTTGAGACTTTTTCTTTCTTTGTTAGGTTCTTCTTTCTCTACAGATTTCTCTGAAAAATCAATGATTCTTTATTTCATTATATGTCCATATCTCGTCTTCTCCTATTATTTTATTGATATTATAAAAATAATTTTTACCCTCTTCCCTTAGCTCTCTATATTTTTCTTTTATTTTTCGTCTCGTCTCTCTCTCTCTCTCTCTCTCTCTCTCTCTCTCTCTAAAAAGATTCGTCATTATTTATATAGATGGACGATCCTTTTAACTCCGATTTTTTTTCCATAATTTTTTCTCTTTACTTCTATGTAGAGCTATTTCCCACCACCCTATATTCTTTTTTTCTATCTACCATTATTTACATTTTAATATTAATAAATGCAAATTAAGTTAAGATGTAAATATTTACACTATTTTTATGTTGCATTAAAATTTTTATGACACTACTTATTATTAAGTATTTTATATTGCACTGATATTATACTAATACTTATATTATATTATTTAAGTTAGTCGGTTGTAAATCCACTGACTTACTTTTTTTGGGTGTGTAATTGTTAAGCCAATGGGTCGTAAAGCCACTAACTCTTTTTATTTTATGAGTTATATTTATACACAGTTTGGTACAGTGAATCATAAGTTCACTGACTTGTCGCTATTCTGATGAAAATTGATGTAAGCGATGTTTTAATGATTTTAAATGAGTTATAATATAGATTATTTTCAAACTGAACGAGAGTGCTAAAGAATACGTATAACTACTGATAATGGCTGAATTAACGGATAGAGGAATAGTCATATGAGTATATCTATGCGCATAAACAATCAATTTCGTTGCTGCATCAATCGATTCTTGATCGAAGCACCAACTTGATCGATGCGCCGATAATTGAAAAGTACTTCAGTTACTACCAAGTGATACCGTCTATTTGTATGATTGTTACAGAATCTTGAAAAAGCATAAACTGAGTAAATTATAAATTATTAATCTTCATTATTTGTACAATTATTATAAAATAAACAATATAAATATATTAAAGATGGTAATAAACTATAATAAATCTAAATATAAAAAATTATGTAATTAATCGAATCGTAGAAATAGATAATTCTTTTAAAGTATTAGAAATATTATAAGAACAAATATTTAATATTTGATAGTAAATACTAAAAAATAAAAGAATTTAGCTTTTTATATATTAGCACGTATCATATTTTATAATCTATTCCATAAAAAAATATTAAAAAAAAATTGATTATAAATGTGGAAGCGAGAGTGTGGGTATGCGTCCGTACCAAGCGGTGTGATATGCACGGCGTACGCGGACCCTACAGTCTACGGGAAGCCTCACTGACTCAAGCGTGCGTAGTTGCTGTCGACTATATTTGTAATAGTGTAAATAGATTGTACGTTTGATTGTAAATCAGTTTCAATCCTATCCTTCCCTCACTTGATTCCACATAAATATGTGCGATTACAGAATATAAAGTGGATATAGTCGAATACATACATTGCTAAAATTTTGTAACTATCAATTTACACGATAAAATTTATACAAATGAATAATTTTTTTATTATTTGCTGGAGTTTCTCGATTAAATTAAACGTAAATAATAAAATATTAAATTTTTTTATTAAAAAATTGTACGAAGAAAAGAAAGTGCAAATGGATTATAAATTCGATCAAATTATAAATAAGTTTAAAGGAGAGTGAAAAACATAAAATAGTATTTAATATTTAATAAAGTATTTAATAGTCTAGTATTTAGTAAAGATGAAATTAATATTTATACAAAAAAAAATTGAGAAAATTATACTCAGATGAAAAGAAGCTTTTATATCGAGAGTAGCCAAAGGGAAACGGTAGGAAAGTATAAATATTAGATATCATGGAAGCTAACATAAACATGAGAATAAAGAAAATAAAAAAATATATATAGCTTAATAAGTGGTTTATGATAGTGAAATAAAATTTGAAGAGTGAAAGAATAAAAAAGTCAAAAAAAAGATGAATAATATTTATGTGAAACAAGTTTAAAAGAGGTTTCTAAAAACAGAACTTATAACACTGAGATTAAACAGTGTCTTGGTTAAAAAAGGAAAATATTTTTGTCGTGCACGGATCAATTTTAATTCTATTAAATTAAAATTTTGAGGCATTTTCACTTTAAAGTTCATTTTAAAAAGACCTTCGCGCCTTGGTGTAAATTACCCTTTAACATCTCCAATTTCACAATGTTTTTCATATATATGAAACAAATACTTTTTATTATTGATAGTAGGTATGGATAATAAATTTTTTTTTAATTCCAGAACAAACAGCACTTTTTCCATTTCTCTTTCAAGTAATTTACCTCTGATATTTTCATTGTCAATTATTGTGCCTACTCTTTCTGCAATTAATATCTGGTTATTTGCAATTTTAACAAAATAATTTTCACTTACTTTACTTAAGATTGTGAAAAAATCTTTTCTATAAGTCATATGCATGGTAACACCTTAATCAGCTAACCATGAATCATCATCTTCATAACTACTATTATTTTTTCCTTTATTAGGGCATTATTTTCCCTAATGTCCCTTTTTCTTGCATATGGTACACTTTGTGAGTTTATTTTAATTCAGAAATGTCTTAACTTTTTTTTTCTTAGAAACTTTTTATTTACATTTTTTTATTATTTTGAACTAACTTTAAGGTTTCACTTCAAAAATCTAAATGATGCTGATTTTCATTCACTTCTGGCTCACAAAGATGCTTATCGTTATGAATGAGGCGTGCAACAAGGTTAATTTTTGTACGTTCTTCTTTTGACATGCAATTAATTATCTATTTATGTAACATTTATTATCTGTTCTCAACAAATGCAAATGTAACTAACCAATTGTGTAACCATCTGCATGCTTCTTTAACGCAGGAATGTTTTATAGGCTTTTGTATTACATATTAAACCATAAGAAAAAACTGTTTATAAAGTTTACAAAGACATAATATATAACAATGTATATACTCCTCAACAAAGATATATATCTATCTTCCTACTTATCTATCTATCTATCTATCAATTCACAACCAGCAATTAGCTAAACGTAACTAACTAGATAATAAGATAATATATTTTCCGTCTTAAGTGAATTCTATGCATAACTACGCACGTGCTTTTGTAATTTGTAATATCTGTGTTTTTTACATCTTACAATTTATGGCAATATATTGTAAGCTCTTGTGTTATATAATTAATCTTAGGAAAAAAAATGTATAGGTAGTTAAAGAATGTATAGTACAAAACAATGTATATACTCTATAAAGATATATATCGGTATATCAACCATCTACAATCCGCTAGCAATTAAGTGCAAATATCTGAATGTTATTGCAATATATTTTTCAACTTGCGAGATTTATATGTAAAACTATGCATAAGCTTGTAATGATTGTGTTTTATAACGTATGCCAATGTATTATAAACTTTTATATTATATAATTAACTATAGGAAAAAGTCTATATGTAGTTTAACAATGTATATTATATAACAAAGTATACATTATTCAATAAATCTATCTATGTATGTATAGTTACAAGATAACGTATTATAATTGTGTGTGTGTGTGTGTGTGTATGTGTGTATATATATTATTGAATCAAAAATTAATGATACTATTATACACGTTTCTAGCGTAAATATTAATAATAATAAATGCATCAAAAATATTTATTATATCTTTAAACTAAAATTAAAAATTCTTACTTTTAGTTTGTGGTATAAGTGGCGTATGTACAGTAATGTAGTCAGCACTTTTCCAAATTAATTTTAAATCGCCTTTAATGACATCAAATTCAGCTGCCTGTTCGGCAGTCAGAAGTGGATCAAAAGCAATGATTTGCATACCGTAGGACTGCATTCTATGGGCGACTTCGCGACCGATACGTCCGAAACCTAGAACACCAAGCACTTTACCAAAAAGTTCACGGCCCATGTACTGTTTCCGTTTCCATAATCCATCCTTCATAGATTGCGCAGCTTGCATAACATTTCGTGCCAGGGCCGTAATCATAGCACACGTTAATTCACAAGCACTGATACTATTACCTCCAGGAGTACTGTGAAAATATTTATATTTCTATACACTTACAAATTTTAACTATAGTAAAGTACTTACAGCTCATTATTCTAATTTTAGTTAATAGTTTTTTAAGAATTGAATTAATTAAGTGTCATTTTTATAAATTACTGCTTAGATTTTTTTCAATTTACATAAATACGCCACCGTTGCAGGAGTGTAATATTATGAACGTGGTATGAAATTTAAAATTAACAAATTCCTATCATAAAGAGAAAACTCTCAACAAAGTAAATAAATAAAGGGAAACTTCTACACCGCCGTTGGCTTATCTAAAACACAGCCACTAAATTTTAATTATTTTATTAAAAGACCGGTATTTACTACTCAAATAATGCGTTTAAAGAAATTTTTTTAAACATTACTGAAAAGAAGTATTTCTTTTTCATTGAATAATGATTCACATAAAAATTTCCATAAAATACATGCTATAGTTTTGTAACTTTTAAAAATATAAACACTGATGATATAAATTTTTTTAATTAAAAAAGGGTATCTCATTAAAGTATATTATATTATACGTATCCATAATAAATTTTTAAGTATAATATTGTATCAAGAAATGATTTAATATATAGGAATGTGTGTGTGAGTGTGTGTGAATAATTTTATTAAAATTTCATTTATTTGAATAATAGTTAATAACGATAATTTTTTTTACTTATAGCATAAAAAACAAAATTTAAATAAAAGTTGTAATTTCACGCTTTTATTACATTACATCATTTGGGATAGTTAATAATTTATTTTGTATCTTCTTTCATACATCTAATTTCATCCTTAATTTATTTTTAATATTTATATAAAATTTTATAATTAATAAAAATTTATAAACTATAAAGTACTTGTAGTTCCTGCTACTGTACCCATAGATTTTTTTAAACTGGCAAACTGCAAGTAATAGTTCTTGGGTCAATTCATCGTAGATAATTATATATTCTAACTATCAAGATAAGAAAATAACTTCTTTAAAGTTACGACACTTTTTTTCCACAAATATATGAACCTGGAAGACTAGAACTATCCTTTTATTAATCACTTGAGCATCGCTTACAATGCTTACATTTTAGGTATCGATTCATATTGAGTTTATGGTTTTGATTTCATCTCATTTATTATTAAAAATTTTTTTAACTTTAACTTTGTTTTTTAAGTGTAATAAAAACAACAAGAAACAACATTATTTAAACAATAAAATGATCATCCCAACCGATTAGTTTTTTACCAGAAACAGTAGTTATCTTATCGTTTTTCAAACGCATTCTCCAATTTAATACTTTAACCCTTAATTTTTTTAAATTCTTAAAAGTTCCAGCTAACTGGAAACTTACTCTATATCATTATCGCTACTATCAATGTACGAAAGATCCAACTCGATTAATAAAAGTGAGTATAATCATAAAACTTTGCACAACCTTCTTATAAGACTATATAAATTGTCGGGAAAAAATAAAAAAAGAAACGAATAAAACATTGGATATAAAAATTAGAATTCTTATTTATATTTTTAAAAAGTAGATGAATATAGTAACATTCGATTACTCGCGAAATTGAATAATTATATAGATGTTACTATATATATATATACAATTTAATTAAAAAATTTTTATAATTAAATTCTTCAATGCTTAAAACTATTTATTAACGATAGAATAATAGATAAATACGAAAAATGATTAAAATATGTTTCTTTAAATTCCTAATAAATAGTATAAAATATAATAATAAAATATATAAATGTTAAAAAGATTTAAGAAATCGTAATGCATAAAATAAATCATCAAAAGCAATTTTTATGTGTTATATATGAAATAATTATTAATGTTTATTTTGACTAAAACCACATGATTAATTTTAATAACTTTTAAAAAAATAAGAGCAATTCATAAAACGAAAATATACTGAAAATACTTTCAGTAATTTGCGAAACTCCATCGTCATAAATTACTAAACTTGCTACGAAACTATTATTTAGTAGAAAATTACTTACTTTAAAACTAATATACCTTTACGAGTGGCTGCTATTACATCAATATTATCTACTCCAGTACCAGCACGTCCAATAAGACACAAGCTTGGTGCTCCAGCTATTATATCAGCTGAAACTTCTGTTTCTGAACGTACAATTAAGCCATCATGTTTCTGAAAAAAATTATTTAACTTAATATTTACTTTATTATTAAATTAAGCAACGTTAATATAGTAAAACCGATGCAAATTAACTTTGCAATTTAACTTTCTAAAAATAATATTACAAATATTACAAAAATAATTTACAATAATATTTACATATATTTATTTGATAATCCATAAATATATTTTTATTCTAATAACATTAGAATAAATTTTGCAGTTATCAATGACAATAAATCTATATCTGTAAAATAATTAGAACTTTATTTATTACATTATAACTGGGAAAATAATTTATAAGATATAATTTTGGTTTATTCCTTCTTCTAAAAGTATAAGAAATTTATTATTTTTTAGAAACAAAATTTCGATATTTAGAAAAATTGAAAATAAATTACTAATGATCGTATTCTTTCATAAAATAATTATGTTAGTATAAAGACAATATATTTATTTCTAACCAGCTACAACATGTTTTTTGTAAATGAAAATTCTTAAATAAATAGATCACTAATAAATTAAATATATATATATCATTGTGCATAATTAAAAATAGTATTTCATAATATATAGTAATATTCTCTAATTACATCAGACCCAATTAATATTATAAATTTATATATCTACTAATATACTTTTAAAATGCAACCTTAGAGACGTTTCCCGACGCCTGTTTACTCAAGATATTTCACCTTGTTCCTACCCACTGTTCGACATGCTGTTGATTCTAATTATTAAACATTTACTAAGAATAACGGATTACACCCAGACAAGTTCAGGCCGGGTCAAAACCTTAAACCTATATCTCTAGATAAGTCTCTAAATTTATTTAGTGAGAGAAAACAGAACGAAGCAAAGAAAAGCAACTAAAGCTCTCGTCAATGAAAGTTCACTTTCAGGTCGAGTATAATCGACGATGGAATCGTTCCTTTTGGCACTGCCACGAGGAAACCAAGAATACCAATCCATCCCTTTTAGGTCATTTAAATAATTTCTACCGTACAAAAACTAGCTATGCCTTCTGACATCATACACTTTATTTACTAATATGAAGAAAAGTTTAAACATCCCTGACTCACAGGGACTTAACAGTGACGGGAGAGTTCATATTGATACGGTAAGCAAAGAGGAATTCAAAGTTTATTATTTCTCCTTCTTTACCGTCTCCATGTTTGGATATTTGAGATATTAAGATATTTTCACAATAGTTTAACTAAAAAAATTCAATTTTTTTTTCATAAATTTGGAAACAAGTATAAAAAGATCTATTTAAAATAACAAACATAAATTTATCACTCACTTTAAGTTCTTCAATAAGTTCGTTTTTTGATAATTTGTATTTAGTTGTCACTGAAATCCCGTGACTTGTTAATAAAGCTGCACAATCTTCAGTAACTGCATCTGTTATTAATACACTTTCAAGATTTACCGACATTGTACTGAAAATAAATTCTGTATAAGTATATAAATAATATCAGTTAGTAGTCAAGTATATAATAAACTATCGTTTAATACTTCAATTTTACAATGTCGAATTTCTAAATAAATTTAGTTATTTCAATATTGACTTTAAAATATAAGATAAAATTGTATATTATGACAAAATAGTATGTACAAAATTACAGTGAAAAATACTAATATTTAACAAGAATAATATAAGAGAAATAGGTTTCAATTCAAAGTAAATTTCATCATTTTGCAACAAGAAGTTGGATTCGTTAATTAAATTATTCAATCGTGAATTTAGTCCTAATAACAAATTTATTAAATTTTATATTGAATTGAAACACTAATTTAACATAACTTATATACATATTGATAAATTAATTTAATTCTACTGGTATTACACTCATAGCTAATCTTTCAGAAACAGTAATTGAGATATTTAATAATGATGAATTAAAAATTTATATTATGATATACAAATCAAATTTACAATGACGTGATTTTAAATATATTTTTTAAGTAATATTAAATTCATATTATTAATATTAAATAAAAAACAAGTGATTAACTTTATAATTAAAATTTAAACAAAACAAAAAACAAAATATATACAAAAGCAGAAATATTTATAAATATTTATATATACAATTTTCCATTGATTTCTTAATCCTGATACTTAATCTGACATATAATTATATATTCATCGACTATTTAATGATGATGAGTCAACTATTTAAATTTAAATAGAAGCTAAACTTGTTAAAATAACAGACAAAATTAATTTGACTTTTAAAAATTAACACTCCGTGCAATGTATATCATAATTGTAGATAATGTGATAAAATTGATGAAATTCCAAATACAATTCTATTGCTTGAAAATAATCCAAACTACCAAACTTGTAAAATATTATATTAATATCTTTTCAAAAAGTTAATAAGTAAAAAATTTTTTAAATTTAATAAAGGTTGCAACAATATGCTTTTAATATATTACAGCAAGCTAATTATAATAAAAATAGTATAATTTATTTTATTTAAAGAGAGAGAAAAAAACAAGAAAATAGATAAATAAAAAGTGAAAACTATATGCAAGTCAAATTTATTTGAACAGTAAATGTAAAGTTCAACGAATTATATAGTAATTACGTAGAAAATCATTTTTAATTATAGTAAATTATTAACGAAAGTTATTTATAACTAATAGTAATAAAATACATGAAACTACAAATGCGTAGTTTTTATGACTGCTACTACTACTGCTACTACTAATTAGTTTTATTTTATTGTAATTATAATAATCTTAATAGTAATTTTTTTAATAATTTTATTGTCTGTTCTTATTTAATATTTGCCTATGTAAAAATTTAAAATAATTAATGATTCGTTTATGATTAAACTATTTAATTATACATACTATTTTTATTCATGTAATATGTAGTATAATATATCAATACATTAAATTTGACAAAATTGAAATTATCAAAGTGAACACTAATAATTTATGAAATTGAACTATTACATATTTTTAAAATTGGAAATTTATTGTAAGGTATAATTTCTTTTTAGACACATAATCTTAGTTTTCTACTAAAACTGATTATTTAATTTAATTTTATATATTAATAGTTTTTTTTCGTTTTTTTTGCTAATTTTTTTATTATTTAGTTTAATTTACCTTTCTTCTTTTTTTTAGAATTTTTTTTTCTTTTTTTCATTTTTCTTTATCTAGCATTATTTGTAAGAATGATTTCATATTCTTTTCCATTTCGTTTATCTGTTTTCCTACATTTTTTATGTCTCTACAATAATATTTTTTAATTCCTCTGGATATTTGTATACTTTTTGCAGTAGCCTACTTCCAAGGCTTTGTATGCTCCTATATTTCATTAACTAAATTTTTTATTTTCATAAGTAATGTAACCATCTAATAGTATACCAAGAGTACATTCTTTTTATTTTGTTATTTACTTTTCCTATTTTATTCTTTTGTCCGTCTCTTTTAAACAGATTTCATTCATCTATCCTGATTTTTTTTGCATTGTTTAAACATTTGCACGTCTTTCCATTTTATAATTTTTATCTGCCTTTATTACCATTTTGTTTAATTTCGTCTCTTACATCTAAATATAATATGGCGTATTTTTTTCTAGATTCAATATTCATTTTATATTTTTTCCAAATCTTTTCTCTTTCCTGTCAGCTTTACCATCCTCAAATAATAATTATATAAATACTAATACTCAATTAGCTTTAGAGAAAATAGTGACAGATTAGATAAAGTTTTTGCACTGATAATGATAATTTTTAAATAATTGAAAAGTAGAAGTGAAATTTACACTTGTTTTATAAATAAAAAACGGCATATGACAAAATAGATTATAGACATGTATGAAAAAAAATAGTTATAAAAAATATTTAATTGATTGCATAAATACTGACGCACGCCGATACGGCTCAACTGGAAAAGGTCAAGCCGTAATCCGAGCAGGCCACCACGTGCAAGGATGAGTGCCAGTGTCTCGCACCAACCAGATACCCTCGGCCTGGATTATCCACCCGTAAACCAGCCACGTTGGTCCGTATACCGGGAAGGCCCAGATTATCCGACCATAAAGCGGGTAATTCGGCCAGAATACGGTCCGAACATGCGTCAACCGGTTTGTGGCGTCAGTTAACGACGAATGACCGACGACCTTGACGCAGGTTGCACAATCAGGGAGGCGAGGGTGCCCGGATTGGAGCGGCCGCGCTCGATAAACCGATTGGCTGTTCCAGAAATCGAACAAGTCAATCAATTGCGCTCGGATTCTCTTCCACCGGATAATAAAAGTCCGAACTTCCTCGACAGAAAGGTAGATCCGGCCGGAAGCCGGAAGCAGCAGGACTTCAAAGAGCCTCGTTAACACTGCCTAACTCGGCAGGAACTCCGAAGTTTTTATTTTACCAATCTGCCCTTTGCAGGGCGAACCTTGCGAGCATCGAATGCCGCATTCACCCCCGGGTGAGTGCCGGTACGTTCCACGCGGAGAAGGTCCGGGTCAGAGGAATATTTTCTCTGACCCGCTCGCATTGACACCGAGCCTGCCCGAACCCCCGATAGCTCGGCCCACGTCAAGACAATGTATAGAGAAATCAAAAGGAAAGTCTAGATACACACTGAGATAATTGAAGAAATGCAAAGGAATATAGGAATTCGGCAAGTTTACCAAATGAAATCAGCTATTTTATATGGTATTAGTATGGCTGGATTTTGAAAAGGACTTTAAAAATGTAGAACTTTAGGAATATAGTTGAAAAGAAAAAAAATTATAAAATAAGAATCAATTTATGATAAATATTAGATGGTTGTCTTGTTACTTAGAGAGAAATTAGAAAAAGAAGAACAAATATAAGAATAATAAATATAATATAACAATAATTATTTATAAATAAATTGAAAAAATTAAGATATACAATTTAAACATTTTATATTAGAAATTGTAACAGAAAAATATGTATGTAAAAAAGAAAATAAAAGGAGATTTTGAATGGAAATACTAGAAAGATTTAGAATTGGTAATGAACCAAAAGAGAATAAACATTATTCAATAAAAAAGGAGACAATGTGTATATTGTGCAATAAATAAAAAAAACAATGAAGTATATTATGAAGTGCAATTTTACAGAGTAAAATTGAAGTAGGTAAGAGAATATTATGAACGAAGTAAGAAAGATAGAAATACACGATACAAAATTCATTGAAGCAGAAAGGGAACAGAAAGAGTTTGGACGTAATAACACAGCATTGTGAAGAAACAAAGAAAAGATTAAAATCTAAATAATTATATATAAAAATATATAAAATCGAATAATGTTAGTATCATATGACTTATTCAATACAATACAAATAAATAATAACCATTACAATTTATTTTACAATAATCAATCTGAAAAACTAATTTTTAAATATTTCCACTATAATGAAACTTTTTTATCCGTTCTTGCCTTTTATACTTGCTTAATTATTGCTATCAATTTTTATATAAAGAAATGTATTAATGTTCAAGTTGATTTATCAATAATTTATTATTAGGTATAAATTTACTTTTTTTATTTTGAGTGAGAATTATAGTTTTAATATATTTTTAATTATTTAAATATATTATGATTCATATCATCAAATAAAAACTTGTATTTTTATAAAAACTATGGCAATGAATAAAATAATTAATAAAAATTAATTTTAAACGAACTTATAAAAATTTGTTTAAAAAATTTTAAATTAGTTTGTACTGATGAATAATATTTAGTATAAAACTATATCATAATAATAATTAATATTAGTACTAGTTCAATTAAATAACATATTACTACATTGTAAATAATTACTTAATAAAAAATATAGTCTTTTATTGATATAATCAATACTGAAATATGATTAATATTTCTTTTATTAAAGTATGATTAATATTTTGATTCTTAAAATTTTTATATTGTTTGCTGTCTCTAATCTTCATACCTACTGGTTCCTATCAATTTATTGTTCATTTACCGAATTAAATTTTATTTTATATTCGTAACATAAAACAGGTATATTAATAAATTTGTTAAGTGACAATCTATAACATAGTAATAACGTGTATTTAAATATTAGCTGAATAATTTTATCGGTTAGCAACGCTAATCGCGATGAGGATAATGGTTAGGTTATTATGCAGTAAAAGGAATAAATTTAATTTTTAATTTGAGTTTATTGTTGGCACTTATAACTAGCAAAATAAGAGAGAAGTAGCTTGCGATCAAGTAACAAAAATAGAAAGCTAAGTGAGTGGCCCGTGCCCGTCGCATCCTTTTATAACTTCCCTCTTCACCTTTTTACGTATTGTTTTATGTTCAGTATGCAAATTAGTTATGGTTAATTCGCGAAATTTGTCGATTTGTTTTATTTAAAGATGCCGTCTAGCCATAATTTAGTCGTCGCGCGTCTACAACTGTTGTTTACTTTTCGCTACGGCATTTCAAGGGATTGCCCAACTCGACTGTCGCGCGAAAAATTGACAATCAAGTTTCTATCGGCAACAATGGCTATTTTACAGAATTTTTTAAAAACTGCTTTAAAAAAACTAACGGCAGTATGGAGAAAGGTAAATAAGATATTTAACACTAATCAATGACAATAATTTATTCCGTAAGAGAACTAGTTCATTTTCTGAATATAACAGCTATTACAGTTGAAGGTTGACAAGCGACAATCAAGGATCATAAATTAGAGTTATTTACCAGTACTGTCTAACTAAAAAATCATTTTTTTTCAACCTCTGTCTTACAAATAATTTCAGCAGATGTATTATTTTAAAATATGAGTATAAACGAAGACGTGAGAAGGGCATGCAAATTGTTTTGTTAAAAATTCAATTTCGACCGTCATTTAAACTTTAATACTTCTAATTCGAATTAATTTATTCTTTCACCTACAACCTGATGACTCGTATATTGCGATGTTTCAGTTTCATAAGAGCTAAATGTTTTAACGTTACTACTAAATCCCCAGTAGAAAATGATTGCAAAGATAAATTTAGATTAAAGAAGAAGACACGATCAAATCCTAAATACGTTTATGTGTTTGTGTGTGAGAGAAAATATAAAACAAAATAACTTAATTATATAATGTAATCTTTTTACTGAATTATTTAATTATGTGATATAACAGTAATATAAATAATAGGTAAAAAATTGCGACTCATTTGAATTGTGTTTACGACTCGTATTACATTGTAAAAATAGAAAAATTAACATTTTCAAAATATAGAAAGCAGAATTCAGGTATTATTAGAACTTAATATTTTAAAAAAGAAATTGTTTTAACAATAAATATTTTTATTTAATTAATTGTTTATACATCGTAAAATACTTATGTGTATTAGTCTTGCTGTTGTAATTGCCATTGTTATTATTTATTTAGATTTTTTAAATAACATAAATCTACATAATTTTTAATTAATTCGTATTATTAACTATTATATACACATATAATACAATATATATATATTGCTGATTTGCGCTTTCGGGAAAAATGATGAGAGGCGGCGGTGTAGTAATTGATCACAGTCTGTTTGATATTTTTATCAATTTTATTTCAGCACAATCTATTTCACATACGGGTTGCATCGAGGAGAGTTGTTGCTGTAACTGTTTTCAAAATTAAAAAGGTAACCCTTTCGGTTTTTCCTCCGCATATATAGGCACAGTTTTCTCAACCGGTTGTACCTGGCCACGCAAAGCCGCCTCATTATTACAGGTTTACGACTGGCCGGCACCCCATCGGCGACCTATATTCTCTGGAAAAACCCTCGGAAAAAATACTTTATATCCTTGACATATTTTCTCGATGCCGCTCGACACCGTCTTTAATGACTCAGGCTGGCCCGGGGACGTCGGTCCCCGGAAGATTACCGCGGGAAATCCCATCGACAACATATATATATATATATTATTTCTGCGTTTAATTTTTCTTCTTCCTTCTTTTCTCATACGATTACCTTGTCCCGATGTCTATTTCATTGTGCTTCTTCCTTCTTTCTCTGTTCCAATGTATTTTGTACAGTATGTTTATATCTTTGAAAAGGTCAGGATATGAAGGTTTTGCTTTAAACAAAATGTATATTAATTTCTCGGTAATATAATATAATTATTTATTTAATTAATTATTTATTGAATAATTATATATTATTCTTAGATGTTTATTAATTAATATTTTATAATGACAATTAGTTTATATTATTTGAACAATCGTAACTCGAACTTATAATAAT
Organism: Platyscapa corneri; assembly: GCA_018907185.1. Classification (NCBI taxonomy): domain Eukaryota; kingdom Metazoa; phylum Arthropoda; class Insecta; order Hymenoptera; family Agaonidae; genus Platyscapa; species Platyscapa corneri. The sequence continues at coordinate 19,788 of JACCHW010000191.1, forward strand.
TTTTAAAATAGATTATTGATATTAATTATTGAATATTGATACAGTAAAATACTTGTTAAAATGACCGACTACGACAAGGATTGCGACTGACACTGAATAGAATTAGAACTGATCGGCAAATCAGTGAAAATAGATGTGTGTGGCTGCGAAAATTGAGGAGTTTTTATATGCTGTAAAAGTCAACTGTAATAATATTTAAGCTTCGGAGAAAATAGATAAATATCAAAAAGTTCAAGAAAATAATCTTGCTACAACAAAGTTTGTGCAGCGATAAATGAAATCCAGCTGTGCAATGATTTTCGGTAAATCACATAGTTTTAAATGTAGTTGAAATATTGTTTAACCTTCAGAGAAAATACATAGATATCAAAAAGTTTATGAAAATCATCTTACGATAAGACAACTTGTGCAATGACAAATCGAATTCAGCTTCATGCGGATTTTCACTACAGAGTGAACTTGTAATTTTATACGTGTTGTAAATGAATAGAAATTGCAGGTACGAGAGAATTCTAGATACAGAGGGCAACATATTGAAAATGCACAGTAGTAGATGCTTACATTTTGTTTTAGTACTGAGATTGACGCGTAAAAATGCATAATACCCTTTTTTTAATATAGAGTTCATACTGTGAAAATAACAAGTACGGAAGGCTTCTGTGTCGGTGGCAAAGGCAAACGCATAGAAGACTCACGTGCGTGAGAGACGTAATAGGTATGTGCGTACATTACAACTTCTTTACTTCCATTCGTAATATTTTCCCACCTAATTTCTTCAAACGTTCTTACACTTATTCAAAATGTAATTTTTTGTTTCTTTTCAATTTTGATACATATATAATATAATTTCATAATTATTTATAATTTTATTTTTATTTTTATCGAAGAATTTATTCGAACACTTTGTTATTTCATAATTCATTATTTTGTTAAGTTACTGGATCTTATGTAAAACCTTATCTACCAAACGTACGTAAAAATATCTTACATTAATTTTTATTTTATTGATTTAATTGTTACGTATTATTTAATATATTATAATATAATACATACATTATAATCATTTTATGATGACATAATTATAGATAATTCTCTAAAAAATAAATGACTAATAGTTTTTTATTATAAAAATTTTGATAATTACTCAGCCTTTATAATTTTGAATTTGAAAATACAAATAAAATAAAATTTTTCTAATTTAATGCAGAAATTTGTCTTAAATTTTTGGTATTTGTATTTTTGCAGTCGATAATAATTGAATGATAATTTTGGTTGAGCAACAAAATACAAATCACCATACTAATAGAATATTCAATTCTATTAATATATACTTTATTCAATAAAATTTAAACGCAATTGAAAATTTGTTTAATCAATTAACAATTATTCTATTAGCCTAATAACTTTTTAAATAATTAAAAATTGCAAATATACTAAATTTTTTAATTGTCAAGTAGAGAAACTAATTACAAAATAATTAGTCATCATATCACATTATGTGATCAAGTTATGGTTCAAATTAAGAAAAAATAGGATTCGATTATTGATTTGTTAATTTAAAAAAATTTTAATTTATTATTCTAGCTCCTAAATATTAAAATATCAACCAAAAACTATTCTGTATTATATTTCATTGTTATCTTTTTTTGTCGATTTTTATTGTTGAATATAATAACTTATAATATGATCGCAAAAATATGTTAACTATATAATTCTTTCTTAAAAATCAATTAAAAACTGCAGTATTTCTAATTTATTTTTCAAATTATTTAAAATAAATAGTTATTCTTCTTGTACACAAAATATTTTTAAGAACTATAATTTTTAAATGTATTTTTTTACAATTTGTAAAACTAGTGTATAAAGGTGATGGAAGCCTGAAGTTGTGATGTTCAAAGTAACATATTGGTATATTATGAGAGGTTAAGAATGCAAGAACACGTGAATTATACGCAAAAAATAAATCATAAACTGTAGTTTTTTAATACCAAATTTTATATAAATATGATTAATATAAATAAAAACGAACAGTTTAATAATATAATACGATTAGCTATTAATCGTATCAATCACAATTTTCCTTGTAATGAAGATCCACAGTTAATATTTTTTACTCCTGGAGAAGAAATATCAACTCAACCAGATTTTTTAAGGTGCTATAATTAATTTATTATAAAAATATATTTTTAATTTATAATATTATATATATAAATAAAATATTTCAGAGGTCATGGAACTTATGTTGACCAACAAGATGTATTAAGAGCGTCTGTTGCTGGTCGTTTAGAAAAAGTCAATAAATTAATCTCTGTGAAACCATATAAAACTCGTTATCAAGGAGAAATTGGTGATGTAATAATAGGAAGAATTACAGAAGTTCAACAAAACGATGGAAAGTGGATACAAATGCAACATTGGACTCTGCACTTCTATTGTCCAGTGTTAATTTACCCGGAGGAGAATTGGTATTTATGATTTCTATTTAAAATATTCTATTAATAAAATATATATTTATGATTTCATATATTTAAAATATATATTTCATTTTTAATTTTTTAAATTACAAAAATTATATCTAATTTTATTTTATATTTTAGCGAAGAAGATCTGTTGAAGATGAACAATCAATGAGGCGATATTTACAAGAGGGAGATTTAATATGTGCTGAAGTTCAAAGTATATTCACTGATGGTTCTTTATCATTACATACAAGAGTTCTAAAATATGGTAAATTATCTCAAGGAATTATGTTAAAAGTATTTCCTGCCTTAATAAAACGACAAAAAACACACTTTCACAATTTAACAAACGGCGCTTGTTTAATTTTGGGTAATAATGGATATGTATGGATTGGAGCAAATGTTGCTGATACAGATAGATCAGAAGGTGGTTTTACTCAAGATTTATCTAGAGTTAGACAAGAAAATAGAGAAGTTTGTGCTCGACTACGTAACTGTATTCTAGGCCTTGCTAAAAGCAATATTTTTTTATCAGATACATCAGTTACTTATGCTTATGAAGAATCAATGAAATATAATATATATGAATTATTACAACCAGAAGTCCAGCTTGACGTTGCTCTGTTAACTCATCAAAGACTCACATTCTAATTATAAATTATATTTTAGTTTTTTAAATATTCTCTTTATACATTTTCATTTGTACACAAAAATATAAAGTTAGTAAGCTCAAATATTTTCGTAGAAATATTCCTATTTTCATAGTAATATTCTTATTTTGTTTTTAAAATTTTTAATATTTTTATTTAAAATTAATTAATATGTACTTGAAGAAAAACAAAATAAACACAATATTAAACTATGTAAGTTAATCAAAGTTTTATGAATTACACTTAGATATTTTCACAAATATCTTATTCAAAAATAAATGTTTAATATTAAATGTAAAATAATGATATATATATATTTATTTATTGTAAAATTACTTTATGGTTAATTTATTTTTCACGTTATATATCAATTATAAAAGGAAGGATTTCTTTTATGAAAACATTGCAAATAATAATTGTTTTAATTTTTACTTGGTGAATAATTAAAAGTATTGTACAATTATATAAAAAAATAAAAGAAAAGCTACTGAAGAGAGCGAAAACTGATAAACAAAATAAAATAATCTACAAAAACTTAATTTTCACAACAGAAATAAATTTATAGGAGGTCTGATAAAATGGTTAGAAGAGTTTTTTTCATTACACTTTTAAAATATCAAAATTATATAGTTAAATATTACAATATAATAATAAATTATTTATTAAAATTGTTATTGAAATTTTATATTTAAATAGATAGATTGAATGATAAAATGAGAAATAGATAGGTTTATTGAACAATATATACATTGTTATATGAAAGAATACATATTCATAAGCTACATATACAGATTTTTGTATAATTAATTATATAATACAAAAACTTACAATACATTGCATTTATATTTAACGTATGGTAATGAGTTATAAAAGACAAAGACATAAAAGTATATTCATAATTACACAGAATTCAAGTAAAACGTAATTTATTAAGTTAAATAAATTATATTTAACATTAGTTATTTCTACGAAGCTATATTACAGTAGCACATAGTTACATCTGTCTATCGACAAGCGTTAGTAAATATTGCATCACACATACAGTTTGATGCTCTTAGAAATTACGTGAAATGAAAACTTGCATTATATTACAATATGAAAACCTAATTAATCGCACATGTTGTGTATATTTGTTTTATTGACAAGTGTGCCATTTGATTAGATGTACCTGTGTCTGTTTTATTTTGAGTGGTTTCTCGCGTCTCTACTTTCTTGTGTACTTTCCTCCTTATTGTTCCTATCCTTACCTTTGTATTTTTCTCTATATGATTTTTTATAATTCGCAGATCTTTTTGCCTCTTAGCGTGTTCTTCCAGTCTCTTAAATTCACCAGTAACCTTGCAATCCATTATAATGTACATTGTGGTATTTGGATTTTCTTTGCATAGTCTACATCCTTTTTCCTCCAGCAACCAATGCATGTTCTCTTTTGCTCCGTTTATCATTCTGAATTTTTCCAGAATTTTCAGACCTTTTTTGCCTCACATCCCTCCCTCCGCATCACTAATCTTCTCAGTTTCCAAACCTTCTTTTTATCTATATTGATATAATTTATGATTTATTTATATTCTCTATCCATTTTTTATGCCTGTTGGTTTTTCATTATTCATTCTATCTCCTTCCAAATTCTCTCCCTTTCTTCGAACTTTTTCTTTGAGTAGCACTGCGAGCAATCTACATTTTCCCAAAATTTTCTTCTTCTCTTAACTATATTTGCCTTTGATCACTTTATCTCTAGTGTGCCACATACCCCTTCTTTTTATAAATTTATTTTCAAGTACTCTTTAAATAGCTTAATATTCTCAGTTTCTAATTTTTCCTCGAAGCCTATAGCTTTGTTCGACACTTTAATACTGAGGTTATTTTTTCTTAGTTCTAGCATAAATATGTGCTCAGTGATGTTTCTAGTTATTTCCAGAGATCTTTTTTAATATTTTTGTTGGAAATATAATCTTAAAATATGTATTTAATCATAGCCCTAATAATTTTATGATAGGGCTATAAATAATAGATACAGCCGAAACCTTTCTCACGACGATACTTGACTCGAATGCAAGCAAAGTTCAATGATATTTACGCGTAATATGGCACGCATATATACCATTTACTGTTTTAATATGTCTAGAATATTTAGCATAGATAAAAAACGAATATATACTGCTATCGGCGGACGACTAATTCTGTTTCAAATTTTCGTCCATACTAACACTTGTAAAGACAAAAAGCTTTCGTTTATTACAGCTGTATTTTTTCACTTTTATTAAATAAATAATTATAAAACAAAGTCATCAAATGAAACACATCCCCAGATTTATGCATCATATATTAGAACTCTTTCAATCAGGCCATCAAATACCTAAAATTTTAACTTCATGTTCTCCTTAATGAACTCGGCCCAATACCAATTGTATCTTTCTTGCTGCTGCTTTGTATGTTCTGCTTCACCGCTGTTTTGGATAAGTCTGAATCCTAGATACGTGTAATTGTTGACCTTTTCTATAGCAGCTCCTTGCTAGTCAATCTCCAGCTTTTTTATTTTTTCGCCGTTTCTTATGTAGCACATGATTTTTATTGTTTCGGTGTTGAGCCTAGTCCTTTATTTCTAGAAATCTCATTAGAATTAATACGAGTTCCTTCCGTTCATCTTCGGATTTGTCTAAAATCACAGTATCATCTACGTTGTAGCCGTTTCGCTCGCCTGCGTCACATAATGTACATAAATGAATAAGTTTTAAACTGCAATCACAGCAATAGCATGTAAGTGCACAAGAAAAGTAAGTAAGGCGGAAGGGGACGTATCCATGCACGTAGCTCATCAGAGCTGGGCCGAAAATTCGGCAGAGTTGCTGTCAGTTAAGAAAAAATTTCGACGAAGAAACAAAGCCGTCCGGTCAGCACGGGTGCGACGAGGCAGATCCAGGCTGTTGGGGGGATAGACACTGCTTCGGGTGCGAGTAAAATAACCGTATCTCCTCTTCTTTTCTCGCTCTCTCTCTCTCTCTCTTACACGCTTTAGTCACTCATACCCTAGTCTACTTCTCTTTTTCTCTCTCTTTCTCTTTCTTCCTCACTCACACACATCTTCGCTCAGCCTTCTTCTTCTCTCTCGCTCTCGCGCGCTCTACTATCTCTCTCTCTCTCTCTTTCTTACACTTCGCCAGGAAATAGGTCTGCGGAGCCGAACACCGCTAGGCCGCCGTGGTATCACGGATTGGATGACGTGGACGTATCAAAGACTCCCCGCAAGGCTAGGAAGCCGATCATCTAGGATGTCCCATCGGGTCCCCCACAAGTAAAATCGGCCATCACGAATGTATAAACGGCTCCGTTTAAAAAGAAAAGTTACGGGGCAGCCGCGAAAACTGCGAGATGACCGGATATTGGGGTAGGAAATCGAAAACGCAGCGAGCTTGGATGTGCGCAGTGAAAATGCTAGTATTAATAATCAGAAAAACATTGTAAATTGCGAAACCCGCTCGAAGCGATAACCTTATAAGGGCCTTTTTTCTCCGTCAGTGTAGTTTTTTTCAGACCTAGGGAAAATATTGTATAAAATGTAACGAGTGGAACTGATTGCGATTGCAACGGGCGAGCAGGTATAGACTCGGGACATAGGACGCACTGCGAGACATATGCGTGCAGAAAGAATTAGTAATAAAATGCGATATTATTAACGTAGGCAAAAATGTAAAGAAAAAAAGGGAAGAAATTTATACAAACGCGAAAAAACTATACGTGCCTAATCAATACGAATGTAGATTAAGGAACATTCTATTTTGTTTAGCTGTATGAATGCGGGTTACTTGAAAAATTGTCATAGGATATATTACGAGCCGGAAGTGTCTGATTTTTCGGCAAATAAAAAATTATATTGTTGGACGCCCAAATAATTTCAATTGTTCCGTAACTCATGCGTTAAATTTATTGTCGGGAAAACAGTTAAATACGGCAGCTCGTGTCGAACCAGCAGCTTTCTGTCTCGATATTCGCATCGAGAGAGAACGTACGAAATTCTTGTATGAAAATCGCATTATAATAAAGAAATTCGAGCCTATTGTGTTATTGTGTTATTAATACAACCATCATTCCTTCCTTCTAAATATTAAATCATACCCACACGACGCGATTAGTTTCACACGTAAAAAAATCGATTTTATTTTCTTGATGATGATCTTAATACCTGATGTCCTCACTTTTTTCAACTCAAAAATCTACCAAATGCATGTTAAATAAATAACGTTAGACTCAGTGGGCAACATTATCTGACCCCTCTCTTCGTTTCAAATTCTCCTATGACTTCTTCGCCAATGCTTATTTCAATACTTGAATCTTTGTAGAGCTCTTTTATACTTCTAATAAGATAGCTGGCGATCCCTACTTTTTCATACTTTCCTTGATGACCCCTGTGTTGAAAGTAACAGTTTTTGTTTTCCCTATGTTTGTTATTCTACATCTTAATATTTCAACGTATGTCTTGTATTTTGATTCAATTGGCACAATTTCCCTATAATTTTTTGCTTCTGCGCTGTTACCTTTTTGTGATCTGAATCAAGATACCACTTATTCATAATTCAGGTATATTCTCACTTTCTAGAAATATTTTTAATTGCGTCACCAGCTTTCGGGTCACCTCTAATTCTCCAAATTTTTATAGTTCGTCGTTGCATTGTCCTCGAAATGACATTTATTTGTCTTCAGCTTTGCGATATCCTTCTGCACTGCCACTAGACTTATAAATATCTATAATGTTTCTATAATGCTAGACACAAAAATTAACAGAATAGATATCGAATCCGTAAGAAGAACAATTGGATTTGAAAACGTAATATAAAATAGTGAAGACGTAAAAATGATATAAAAATGTATACAAGCAAGAATAGAACAAGAAAGATTGTACAAAAACAGTAAACTAAAAGACAAAAATGAAAAAATACGTTTTTATCATGGTATGGAATGGTCATGGGTACCTGGAGAAAATATGAAGACATTGTGAGATGAAATAGAGAAAATAATAATAGAATAGAGACCATTATGAATCAGTCACTTAGACAGATCTAAATATATGGAAAAATGTAAGCACATCATAATACATGGCATGAAAAAAAGAGGTAAAAAAGGAAAATTGATTGAAATGAAAATTTTGGTAAGGTTTAGGGTGGGTAATGAGGTGAGAGAGAACAAACACTATTTCACAGAAGAATAAAAAGTATGTAAATTGTGTAAAGAAGAGAAAGAATGGATGAAATGCATCATGGAAACATCCAATAAAATGGAATTCAAGACAAATAACTAGAAAAATAGTATGAAAGTGGGTAGAAAAGATACAAGCTTAATATATAAAATACGCTGGGAAAGAGAGAAGAAAAAACAGATTAGAAGTGAAAACTGTGCAAATCAAATTTATTTGAAAATCAAGTGTAAAATCATAACGCAACAAGATAAATGTAATATTGAGTATAATTATGATATATATAATAAAATTTTATTTATTTATAGCAAAATTGTTAACAAAAGTTAAATATAAATTAAAGTGACGAAATTTAAAGAAAAAAAATACAACTATATATAGATTGCAAGCTAAGATTAGATATGGAAGCAAATGAAAAGCAAATGTATAAATGAATCTTGTAATGGAATATATTATTTAATAGAATTGTAAATAATAAAAAAACAATAATTTTTTCAGCAATTTTAATGTTATATCGAGTACCTTGATTTATGTTATAAATGATTTTTAAATTCTAAAAAATAAAGTTTAATACAAGTTAATCAACTTATTATTCTTATAATTATTAAATGATCATAAAATTTAAGAGTGCTTAAATGATTTATAAAAAAATATTTCAATAGGGAATATAAAATATTCAATTCACAAATCAATAACAACTCATTAATAGAAAAATATTTTTCAAATACGAATTTAATGAAAAAATATCCAAATGTATTTACGTATAATTAATCTTAAAAAATAAACAATAATTACTACTTGTTAAAAAACCACACTATCATAATTTTTTATTTTTCATAATTTTAATTATAATTTTTGTAATCAATAGCAAAAAATCTTATAGAATCATTAATTTATTTATTTTATTAAACAAGGAAGAAAAAAATATTTTAGCATTTTTTTGTAATTTCTTTAACTGGTAGTAACTAGTTTTTCCTTTATTGCATAAATTACAATATACTGTAATTACAACTTTGTAACAGAAGATTCACATAGAAATTTAAGGAAACAATGTAAAAATGTGATGTGGTTCCAATAAATAGTTGAAATCAAGTTGTTAAATTAATTAATTAAAAACATAGCATTTTATATATAAGTAAATTTATTTATAATAAAAAATGACAAATAATAAAATATTACATTAGTCATATGCCAAGCAATATAACTGTTAACGGTGTTGTCAAATAAAAGATTAAAGACTTTAAGAAAGTTGCACTTATTTCTAAGACAAAAAATCAAAGATCATATTAGTTGTCCTCGAAGAAAATGAAAACATTTATAAGTAAGATGAAACCATTATAATTAAAGATTTTTTTTTTGTTTTCGCTGACTTGAATTCAAATATTTATGATGATACTTTAAATAAACATTTTAAATTATACAGAAATTTAATACAAATAAAATTCATTGTTTTCTTACAATACGAGTCCTCACAAGTCTTTGTTCTTCTTAAGTAAGATATGACTTATATTTTTAATATCAACATACATTTTAATCATGTTAAAAATAATATAAATATAAACAGACAAAGATGATTTGGAATAACTTTGGTCTAAATTTACCTTATTGAATTATAATATTATACAAACTAAAATATATTAATAACTTGTTTTACTCATAAAAATTTAAACGATTATGAGAAAAAAGAAATCATCATTTTATAAGATAATTAAAATGTAATAGAAAAAATTTAAAAGAAAAAAAATAATCTTATCTAATTTTATATTCAAAACACTAGTGGTAAATAATTATTATTTCAAAATAGTTTTGTATTTTAAAATATAAATTATAAAATTCAATTTTATTCTTATATTACACTCTATTGCTTTTACACTGTTCAATCTATTATCATTAAAATTATTTTAAAAAATTGAAAAACTTTTTTCATCTACTTTACACTAGTTTTGTTTGTTCAATTTTTTAAAGAAAATATTTTTTGTATAACTATGTAATATATCTAATAAATTAAAGAAATATATCATGAAGATATTGTACATCAAACAATTTTAAGAAAAAACTATTTTCTAAATTTTTGGAAATTAATTTAACATTTAATTCTTAATATTTATAATAAAATATTAACTAAAATACATATGTATTTTAACTAAGTTCTATCGTTTTAGCTAAATATTAATAAAAATAAATTTATATGTATAATATTTTATTAAGTAAATATCAAAATACTAGATTAACATAAATGTTTTTATTAAATTAAAATTAAAATTTTATGAAATTATATATTTTAACATTTAAGATATTAAAATAATTTAATTTTTATTGATAGATACAAGTAATATCTGATAACTATCAGTGTAATATTCGTTTAAGCATCTTTCTTTATAAATATTATTCTATAATTTGAGAAAATTTGAAATAATAACGAAACAGTATTGTGGAAATGATAATGGTGTCGTACAGGGTAAAAGTAAATAAATAGTTATGCATATGCATATGTAATAAAAAGTGCATATTTTCCAAAATTAACTATTTCACGCACAAATTATAACTACATATACGCGTCGCGTCGGTACACCACCGGCGCAATATAACTACACACGGCTGCAGCGACGCGTCACTCACGTCGCTTGGTGTAATAGTATTCCTTGGGTGGTAATTCGGATACCGGCCTTACCCACCCACAGTATATAAATAATTCTCAAATCAGCAAGTTTTAAGAGTAATCACCTAGAAAAATTGAAAAAATTTATAAAATATTTATAATTGAAAAAAATTTTAGAACTCATTTGTAAAAAGTTTTCAGTATTATTTAAAAATTATTAAATTTAAACAAATTCATCGTTACATAGTAAGTATTCGTTAAATTATAAATTATATAATTTTATTAAAAATACATATAACTTTAACGCGTATGAAGAATGAACATAAAACTCGATGTGAAACAAATGTAGTGCAAGTTTAACAATACAAATTTGTATAAGTAGAAAAAATATATGTAAATGTAAAAATTTCCGACTAAATATTAAATATAAGTTAAAAAAATAAAATTATAATAAAAAAAGTATAAGAACTTTATATGCATATTGCATAAGATGATATTAAATTAAATACGTAAATGTTTATGTGTAAACAAAATATAAATGTTTAAATGTACAAATTAATTTTGTAAAGTGTCAGAACAATATAATATATTGTTCAATAAATCAACTAACTATAAGTAATTTTAAGTAAATAACTGTTGTTGAAATAAATGTTGGTTCAGTCTTTATACAATGTATATACAATACATGTCTAATTTTAATTTTAAAATGTCCAATAATCAAAGTTAACAATTTCCTTGATTATTGCATTTACAATAAAAACAAACATTGAAATCCTTGAAAAAAGTGTTTAAGCCATTTTATAAACCAGTTACAATATTATTATACTTCTTAAATTTTTAGCAATTAAAAATTTTTATTCTTCAGTATTCTTAAATATAAATATAATATCACTTATTTGAGTACCTAATACCTAATATATAATATCAATAACGTCGATTGAAATGTGTTTTTCCCTTTCCACAATTATCTTTGATTTTTTCTAAATTAAGAATTTGGGACCCAACATAACCACTTATTCTCTCTCTCTCTCTCTCTCTCTCTCTCTCTCTCTCTCTCTCTCTATCTATCTATCTATCTATCTATCTATCTATCTATCTATCTATCTATCTATCTATCTTTCGTTGAAAACGAAGTAATAAAGTATAGCTAAGTTGCACCTGCTTTTTTACGAGAGACTTGTTCCGGTGATATAAGTATAGAAGACAAAGAGGGGTATAGGCAGATGACTGTTGCGGCTTCAAATCTTGGCCCGAATAAAACTATTGGGTCCTTGTTTGGTTATCAAGCTAGTTGATGTTTTTTCAACATAATCAATTTAATTTGCTTTATGTGGAAAAACTTACTCTTAGCTCTACTCTATTATTAATTCATCAAATATACGAATGAATATATAAAAATTAAAAATTAACATGAGAAAATCTCTAAAAAGTGAAAAAGTGACCTTGGAGTCATCAGCAGAATTAACTTGTAATTGCTGCGTTTTGATGTGTGGTATCTGGCCATCCATGAAGTAAAATAAAAAAAAGAAGAAGAAAAAAAATAAAACCATCAATAAGAGAGAATTACCGTTCATCGATAAGAGACTGCCACCGCACAGACACCCCTTATGAGTTTACAAGAACGATTAAAAAAAAAAAAGTAAATGATCTCTATATAATTCAAAGTCTTTAGCGTTTGACTAAACTATTTATCTTTTTTTATTTTAACTACTTTTTCGTTAACTAGGCCAAGGTATGAACAAATTATGGATAATTTTCCTTCTTTTTCATGAATATTTTTCATGAACAAAAAATTTAATTATAATGTTTATTAATCGATGAAAAGAAACATGTTTTATATAAAATTATTCAATTTGTAATTATTTTATCATAACAAAATTAATTTTTCTAATATATTAAAAATATTATGTAAAAATTAAATTTAAAACAAAAACAAAGTAAGAAAAATATAAAAAAATGATTTGTTAACATTCCAATTCTAATTTCTATTTGCACGTAACTCCAACGTCTATCGTTGAATAGATTTTTAAAATATTCGAAATTAAAAGAAACATTTAAATATTTTTATTTAGATCTATCAGATTTTTCTCCTTAATAATTTTTTAAAATTTAATTTAATATTTTAATCATCTTTAATAATTTATCTAGTATAAAACCAATATCTACTATGTATATCTAAAAAATGCAATATATAAGCAAATTAATATCCTTGTTATCAAGATAATATTATTTAGAAATAGTCAGACGTAAATTGCCAAAATTTATAGAATAAAGAATTTTAAGAAATTTAAATAAAATAAAATTTTAATCAATTTATCAATATTTTAATATATTTTAATAATCAAACATTTTACAAAAGAAACACCTTGAGAAAATATAAACAATCGCTTAGCAAGATTCCTTGATTTTATTTTTCTTGATATTATTGGTTCGAATAATACTCTTCTTATTTTCTTGTACACTGTTCTTGTCTTAATCAACTAAAAACTTTTGCAGACTTCAAGGATGTTTATTTCTCTGATATTAAATATATTTAAGAAAGTTTTGTAAACAGAACAAAAGTTTACAACGATTAAAATTAATTTTACATTCGATTTAAATTAAAACTTTCCATAGAATTTTGTTTATAAACTTTACAGCTTCATTAGAATTAAAGCATTTTATCTTCTTTCTGGACATAGTATACGTACGGTCTCTGTATGTTTTTAAATGAAAACAATTGTATATTTATATTTTCGTTAAATTGAATTTGAAATAAATATGTACAGTAAAACATTTGAATGGGATCAACTGCGCATTTGGATTTCTAATTGAATACCTATTCTTTAAGATACTCTTTAAACATTTATTTCCTAAAAATAGAGTCATAAAGAAATTAACTATGTCGCCAAATTTTATTTTACCCTCAAGAAACAAGTATTTATATTTCCATCATTTTCTTTATAATTTTTTTAAAATAGTTAAATTTATTTTGCATGAAAAAATATTAAAAATACTACTTGAAATCAAATAATAAAAATTATAGTAATTGCAGTCTTCCAATATTTGAATTTTTTGTATTTTTCGATTCTAAATTAAAAAAGAAATGCTATTTATAATTCTTTAAACATTAAATCTGATTTTTAAAGTTTACATCTCAAGCTTAATTTTTTTTAACAGTCAATATGAGTTTGAGTGAATTCTTAATATGTGATTATTTTTACTATTGAAAAATAAAGTTATGTTTTGTAAATAATTAAATTAATTAGTATTCTTATAAATTACTATTATTTAATTGATATTTAAAATTTAGTAAATATCCGTAATAATAAGAATTTAGAATTAGATTTAATTTATGAGCAATATAACAACAAAATCCCCGTAAATTATTACTTGTAAATTACTACGTTACTCATCTTTGTTAAAGATACTTAAATAAATTTTATATTACTGATATTTTTTGTTTTAAAAAAACTACTATTTAATTCAACTAACTTGATTCAATATATAAATATTTCACTTTCCGATTACAACACAAAATCAAACATGTTTATATAAAAATTTTAAATCATATTAGAATTAAAATGCTTAATAGCGATTATTATTTTAAATAAAAAATAATGATAAAAATAAAAAACTTAAACTATTTAGAAACTAAAATGTTTACCGTGATTTACACAGGGACGAACAATATATATATCATGTGCATAGTGTAAATTAAAAATAGTATAAATTTATTAATTCAAATATTTTTTTGGATAACGATAGTTTAAGTTTTCGTTTTACTAAATTTTTTTATTGATAAAAGCATATTATTATAATTATAAATGTTTTAAAACCTTCTTTATCTTTGTGTAAATAATAATTTTATACAATACATTGAAAATTTTAAATACCTACCTAAAAAAATTTTTTAAATAAAAATACAATATTGATCAAATTTTTAAATCTAATAATTCCATTAAATATCTAAATCAAGAAGTTGTTCGCATTATGTAACTGTTCCAGCGAGTTAAAGAATAATATATATAAGTTAATTATGAAATGGAGTCGGGAAAACCTCACTGTACAAAAATAATTATCGCAATTGTTATGATGTTATTGAGGAAATTTTTCGTAAATAACCAAGGTCCCATTATTACGCTCCGAACGTAACGGATTTTGATCATGAATGCACCTGTTATCGCTTTTAAAAAACTCTCTCACATGTTCTCTTTACGTTTCCTAGTAATTCCCAAAGCATTTTCGTGTATCGCTGTAGAGGAGATCGCATACGATTAAGTTCAAAGTTTCTTTTCATAACGAAAAATTTAGTTTCACATGAGTATCATCACAGTCACGCAATAATAGACTCGTATTTTCCATCCTCTACACCTACTGAACATAAATCTTATTTCATCAGTATTAGTTAAAAATTTTCCCTTATGTACCGGTATTATAAGAACCGAAAATTTATTATTTAAGGTTTATGCTAATTTTTCATTGTCTATTTCACTTCACTCTCTCTTATAATACAATAATACTAATATTTCTCCAAAAAATATAAAAAAAAATTTATAAATATTTAGAAAGTACCTGAAGACATTTTAATGCTATCAACGTTTGCAAAGTTAAATATACTATGAAACCAAAAAATTTCAGAAAAAAAAATTTGTAAATTACTTTATAGGCATTCGATTCCTTCAACACTCTTTTATATTCCCATCTTTTCATTTCATACATCTTTTATAAAACCTAATATAAATTTAATGTTTTATTAAAAACTATATATATATAGATATATATATATATATTTATTACTTTTATTATTATAAATCTACATTAATTAAAATATTCCTAATATTTTTAACTGATTAGTAGGACTGTCAAATTAACCATATACAATTTAAATTGCATGTATTTTCGAACTGTGAATAAGTGTATAAACTAGAAAATATCTTAAATAATGTAGGATGGGTGGGGGCAGAGCGTGGTGTTATGTATAAATATAAGCGTGTTAATAATTTTAAAGTAAAAATAAAGTTTTATATCTTATCGTATACTTAAAAGGAACTTTTAATACAAAATATAATGTACAATATGGATATATGTATATAAATATTATAAAATGTGTAAAGATACGTTCTCTGCGGATTCTGGAAGTCTTTGTGTTAAAGAGAGGGAAGATACATTGTTCTAAGTACAAAAGTAGCAAAGAACAGTGTACTACATTTAAAATCAGAAACCAACATTTTTAGGTACATCAGGTCATAGCATAAATCTGGTACAGTGTATTTAAAAATTTCAAATAGAAAAATCATTCTATTTTAAATTATCTTAATTATCTCTATTTATTCCAGATTATTGTATTGATTCCTAACCGAAGTAAATTATTCAAATACATAAACATATATCACGTATATATATCTTCAACATAATATTATAAATAATCATATCCTTATTTAAATAAAAGTTACGTATCGCCAAATAAATGGTGAATAAGTATTAATTAGTTTTCTTTAAACTAACTTTAACTTTAAATATAGTTGTTTTTAAATGAGAATTTACTTTGATAATTTTTATTGTAGCGTCAATGTACGTAGTTTAATTCTATTTATTGTTTAAGCAATTTTAGAAATATATAGTCGAGTTCAAACACGTAGTTGTACCATAAATTCTTTATACAAATTCCCTCTACAAACTTGTAAAAAGTAAAAATATTAAAAATATTCTATATGTCTAAACGAACCCACTGTTCCTCACTTAAAAATAAAATTATATTCTGTTCATAATAAAAAAGTTATTATTTAACTATAAAATAATCTTTGTATATTATTTAATAATTTATTAAATGAGATATATTGGAAGCAGTCCTTCGTGAGCTGATGTGACCAAGCATCGCTACGTAATAAGTTAATTTAAAAAAAAAAATTTTTTGTTCTATGTGCGATATCTTTTCATATTAGGACGCTGTAACTAATAACGAAATAAATTGTCAAGAAAATAACAAAGCTATTCAAAATAAAAGCTGGAAAATAACCCGTAGTATCAATTAGCCTCCAATTAAATATTTGAACTTTTATGAAGTTACGTTTAAATCTCTATCAAAAGCATTAAATTATTAATACAAAATTTTCTATTTATAATAATAATAATAATAATAATAATAGTAGTAGTAGTAATAATAATAATAATAACAACAACAACAACAACGATAACAATAATAATAACAATACCAACAGCTAAATAATAATGATAAATGATAATTACTTTAGCAAGGTCAAATATCTTTCAAAATTGCAATTAAATTAAAATGAGACATTTCACTACTTAAGTTTAATTTTAAACATTCTATACAATTATTCAATAAAATATATACAGTGCGATGATACATCACGAGCTTTTTATGTTGGAAACAGCAATTAATTTATCGAAGATTAAAATTTATTTATAATATTTTGTTGCAGTTGTAACTGTTGATGGGTTTTCGATAATTCTAAGAAGGTGATAGTGCTGGATTTTTTGCTAGAATCGCAGATTTTTCGTGAACGCCAATAGTCTGTAACAGAAAAATTAAATTATAATTCATTTTGAAGCTAAAATGACTATATTATATTTATAATTTAAATTTATTTTTCAAATAAAAAGTTTTGATTAATCATTACAATAACAGTTTTAACGCATTCAAAAAATTATTTTTTTAGTATAATGAATGATTTTCTATGTATATTATTTAAAGCTATTTTTCCAAAATTTTTATCAATATTGCAACTAATTTTAAATTAGATCATAGAAAATATAATTTTTTTTTAAATATATCAAAAAACATAATTTTTTTCTAATTCTCAAAGTTGATTAGATTTTTTAAACTATTTTTACAAAGTGTAAATTTTTACTTAATGAATTTTTATTGTAAAAGACAATCTTTAAATTAATTTTACAAATTTAGAATTATTAATATTTAATTGAATAATTATTTTTTTTATTTAATAAGTTAACTTGTAATTAGAAATTTTTATTATTAATTTTTTTACATAATTCTAATTATTTTTAATAAGGAAAAATATCGTCGGTGCTCATGTATGTGCATTCGTAAAAATTAGTATAGTGTACAATATAAATATTTCGTATTGAACATTATATTACTTTTTTATAATTCAAATCATTTTTTTTATTTTTATAATTCAATTTATATTATTAACCTATTTTTTATAAACAAATACATTATAATGTAATTTTCAGAAGAAAAATTAATTAAAATGATTATAATTTTAATCATAATAATAATAATACACACAGAAAAGGATACAAATAAATGGTAATAAAATGTAAATATAAAAATTTAATATTTTATTCACCAATTAAATTTTTATCAAGCATTTGACTAGATCATTTTTTTAAATTTATCAATACAAATTGTAAGCAGAATCTTAGATGTAAACGCTCGATTTTAATTAAAAAATAATTAAAAAATTAATTAGTCTTTGGATGTGCTACATTTATGATTTCAAAATGAAATTATTACTTTAGGACATATGCTGAATTATAATGTAGGTCATTTATATACATTTTCCATCGATATTCGCTTTAAGATAATGATAACAATAAAAGCGTAATGTATTTTTGTCAATTTGCATACTATTTAAAATATTTTTTACATTGAATTAAAATTGAATCCCTCGTAAAACAATATACTCGTCAAGCCTATATATAAAAACGACCTTTCAATTAATAAATCGCCATTTAAAATTATTTTTATAGAAATAACTTGTTTGTCCAAAAATTATTTCATAAGAAATTTCTCAGCAAAGACAATAAATACCTAAATTTCATATTATCTCATTAAGAGATATAGATTAGATTTTACTACGATCAGTAAATAACAAGACTTATAAAGCTTATAAGAAGATGAATATATATTATTTACAACTTTTCTCTGAATCATATCTATATAAAAATATTTTTTTAGTTGTAAGAACATTTCAATACTTTTTTAAGCATGAAAATACAACACTTATAAACATAATTGCATACAGATACAAGTTTCCTAATACTATAAAAACAGATACTATAAAATCAACAGAACAATTTATGTTATCAACTTCATAGCATAAGTTTTTGTAATTTAAATTATAATTGATGATCAAAATTAAGTACATTATTAATAAATGATAGTTTTAAAAATCTACTTGAAACATTTCACTTTTATCTACAAATAGTATTTATTCCGCTTAAAAATTTTCTATTTACTCTGTAAAAGTAAGTAAACTAAAATAATTTTATACGTATTTATCTTTAATATTTATGATTCTCTGGTTTCCTAATTTAGGAAAAGATTAGAGAAATAATGTACGATAAACAATTGGTTCATATTAGTACCTACTACGTTATCAAAAGAGACTTTCGAAAAATTGTTTCGCACAAAATCGATTATGTACTATAATCGATATATGAAATATTATCTATAGGAATACATGATATATACAGATATTAAAGCCTCTCGAGAATTTTTTCCATTTCATAGAATTATATACACTGAGTGAATATAGAATATATGCTAAGCTTAAAAATCCTTTTTTTATTTTTATTTACTTAAATACTGATGAGGCTCTTTTGGTAGTTAAATTAATATGTGTATTAAAAGTTTTCAAGGTTAATAATCATTCGATTTCTTTTCAATTTATTTAGGTAGCTATCTGTTTATAAAAAAAAAAACAAAAAAGAAGTGTAAACATCATTCTAAAATCTACTAAAATTTATGGTATGTCTATATTAGATTTTTTCTATTCAAGGTGCATAAGCGTTTTAAATAGTAATTACATTTAACTATGTACAAAAAAAGATAATTTTTTTCGTACATAGTAACACACAAACGATTTACTTCTTCAAAATGATAAAAAGTTTTTTCTTTAGATATACGAGATTATTATGGAATGGATTATTACTACGTAACCAATTACGTGCGTTTCAATCAAATTTTAAACTTCTTATATGTTTATAAATTTTTATTTAAGATTATCACAGAAAAAAATTAATTTATTTATTAGTAAAACTGTATCAATTAAAGTAGCAAATTTTATTACTGTTCTGCTTTATATGCGTACATTTTTACAAAAATATTCAAGCAATAAATTTTAATTACGTTTGATAATTATATTCTATAATATTTAAAAATTTCTAATATTTTATAACTCTTATATTTATATAATTTGTTTAATTAATTTTAATTATATAAAATTTGATAAAAATAATTTTCAATCGCAAAATTCCACAAAATTAACTTACATATGTAACGTTTTTATTACTAAAATTATTAATTCACCATGTTTATGTACGAAATAATGCACATAATATTACATAGTTTCAGAATACAGAATTAAATAGAAAAATGAATAGAGTTCGACAGTTTGAATTTAGTCAATGACGTACTTAATGAACTTCTTTAGTATTAGACCTTTCTGTACACAAATCTGCGGGATTCTGGAAGTCTTGTGTTAAAGAGAGGGAAGATCATTATTTATGCATTTTTAGCTTCAGTCCTTATACAGCCATAACAGTCAATATTTATTACATCATACTTAATATTCGATATAAAGAGATAATAAAATTTTCTTCCAGTATAATATTATTTAAAACATAACATTTTCCATGTTGGCTTGTAAATACAAATATGTGCGCGTGGCCGTATGTGTATACACGGTTCGTGCAATTGTTTATCTGTTTGTTTTGAATGAATTTTTATTAACTGTAATTTTTATGTACGATTTATTTTTTTTTTATCTTATCAATTGAAAATACGAAGAAAATTTCAATGCGAGATAAAACATTTTTTTGTTATAATCTTAAATTTTTATAAGCTACTTTATACAGTATTTTTATTTTTATTTACTTTTTTTATATCATAAAAAATGTAAGAATTTAACATTCTTCGATATAAATTAATAAATACTTTATTTAAAAAATAAATAACAATATGTAAAAATTCTAATTCTAATTCTATTTTCAACTCTGCTTCTTTAAATTCCAAGTAACTATGCTTTAAATTCAAAGTAACTATGTACACGATGACGTAAAATAAGAAGATGACGTGGAATAAAGTCGTAACTTTTAAAGAGATAAAATTATACAGGCGTATGTATAATTTTGATTTACTGTAAACGAGTACTAGAATCACTTTCTCCGAACTTATTTCTTTTCACTTCAACTATGCCTGCCTGACGCATGACTGTTGCGGAGATAAATAGCAAGTAATACAAATTAATATTAAATTTATTTTATTAATTTTTAATTTTTCGTCATATAGTGATATATTAAACTGCATAAGCATATAGAAAATATCCAAAAGATCACGCATAGAAAAGGATATAATTCGAATAATCTTGTAAAAGTGTTTTAAATCGTCATTATAATTGAACGGGCAATATGAAATTGTGTTATATGAAAAAACGTTACATAAGACATAAAAGTTAAATATTTAAAACGGAAAAAATTGTTTAAGTGCAATTAAATGCATGCTTTTGTATGTAAATTTAACGACTTTTAATCTAGGAGTCTTGAAAAATATATATACGCTATAAATATAAATACGTCTTTCAGTACTATATCGAGCACATTATACAATGTATAACATGTTTTCTTTGTCTCGTATTACCTTCGATATCACTTTTTTAATAGTTGTTATTGTAATTTTTCGTATAATATAATTGATCGATTTTCCTTGTGTATACTTTACTTTATATTTGCTTAAACAATCAAGACAGGAAATCATATTTTACAATATACTTGTAACATATACCCATTATTTTTTCCGATTTTTTCCTCCTTTTAATCTTAAATAAATAAAACAATAAAAAACGTCTAAACAAAGATATCTGAGATAATCAGTAGTGTGACCATATAAAAAATATTTCCATAAGTTTTTGCAGAATAAAAAAAAATAAAACTTAGAAAAAAATTAACATAAAAATAAAAAAAATTTTAATTGAACATAAATAATGTTTTAAGAAATAATTGCTTACTAACTAAATATATGATAAAGAAGGGCAAAAGAAGTAAGTAAATTTTTCTCCAGGAAAGACAAAAGACGATAAAGATACACAGACTAGTAAATGGAAGAAATCAATACTTGAAGAGTGCGCGAAAGAGATGAGGAAAAAATCAGAAATAAAAATAAATTAACTAACAAAAAATGGGCATCTGAAATAGAAAATAAAGAATAATACAAAAGAAGGACGGAAGTTAGAAAACATATAAAAGAAAAAAATGATAATGACAACACTGCAACAACAAGTATAAAACAAAGGTGGGAAGAAAGAAAAGGAAAGGAGCCGGATTGAATAGTAGAAAAAAGGAATGATAAAACGAAGAATATTGTATTAAAATACGAAGAAGTAGGAGATGATAAGTGAAAGAGGTGAAGATGATTTAAAAAAACTTGGAGTGGAAGCAAAAATTAGAACGAACAAAACAAAGTAACGAGGAGTGAGATGTACAGAAGAGAAAGTAAAAAATATAATTAAAAATAAGCAAAAACTAAAGGAAATAAAACTATTTATAGAAAAATTAGAAGAGATATAAAGAAAAATCAAAGGAAAATAAGGAAAATTGGTTTTTGAGGTAAAATTAGGAACGAAGTCGACGTACATGGAAACCAGAAGTACAGAACCACACAGGGCAGTTGGAATGTATGGGTTGGATGAAAAAAGAGGGAAGAAGGTAGAATTATAAGAAAAAAGACAGTTAAGAAGATAATAAAAACAAAGAAAGGGGGAAAAATAAAAATTTCGTTTTTTAATGTGGCTAGGTAATGAGATACTACAGGGACGAGAGTTCTTGTTAAAAGACGAAATAATAAGAGTTATAGATACGTGATTAAAAGAAACTAAAAACAATAGAAGAGAAACAATTGGGAAGAAACAGAAGATACGACTGCACCCAGTTTGGTTTCGGAAAGAAAAGAACAACACAAGCGCGTTTTATGTACTTAAGCTTGCAATAAACGCTCGTCTAAAAAAAGAAGGGAGAGATATTCGTTTGCTTCATGAATGAGAAAGAAGTATTCAACAAATTAAATAGAAAAGAGTTTTGGAATAACCTAGAAAAAGCACAAATACAAAAAAAAACTGCACAAAAAAAACTCAAAGATAAATAAAATAAAGTTAGAGAAAGAAATAAAAGCCGAATTGAAAACTGAGAGGTAAGTGAGAAATGGATGCCAAATGAGCCCGCCACTTTTTATCATAACAACGGCAGGTCTGGAGGAAGAGCTGAAAAAATCCAGAAACTGCCCTCATAAAAATAGGGGGAAAAGGCATTAACTAACTAACATGTGCAGATGACATTATAATACTGAAAAGCGATGTGGAATTATAGGAATTATTAAGAATCTTGGAAAAATACTGTAAAAAAAGCCTAAAATTAAATGCAGAGAAATAAATATCAAAAATTATGAGAAAAAAGAAAAGAAAAGAAACGGAATGCAAGTGGAAAGATAACAAATGAGAAATAGTCAAATAAATCACATATTTAAGATACAAATTAAGTGAAAAGGACAAAAACGCTGAACACACCAATTTCATAACAAAAAGAGTAGTGTATTAGTGAAGAGAGTGTGGAGCATTGCAGAATGATAGTCTAAAAATGACCTAGAATGAAGATGAAAGTATTTGATGCACTCGTAGAAAACGTGTTACTATACAGAGCCAAATTTTGGGGATCTTAAAGCTGTGAAAATGTAGAAAAAGTGCAAAAATTACACGAAATGGATCCTGAATCCAGAAAATAGCACAATAGATCACATTCTGATGTTAAAAATAAAAGAAACAGGATAGAAATAAATTATAGGTAGTCAATAAAGGAATTAAGTATAAAAATAAAATAATAAACATTGTCAATGCGAAAATTCTAAAAGAATACATAAAAAGAAAGAGAAAAAATAAGACGGAAGAGGAAAGAATATATAGACTATACAATGAGGAAAGAGAATACACATTTTTGAGAAGTGCAATACCACAGGAGATAAATCAATCTAGGACAATATTAAGAAAGGGGATAAGATAGGTATAAACATATTTTAAAAAGGAATATTGGAATCGAGACAAATAATGCAGCGGAGAAAAACAGAGCAGTATAAGCAAGAAGAGAAAACTAATTAATACACAGTGAATAAGAATAAAAGCGTAAAAATATAAAGTATTAAATAAAAAAAAAATATATAGAAAATTATTGTGATGAAAAAATGTGCAAACTATGAATAACAATGTATAAATTATTTGCAAATAATATAAATTAAAAATAATCAAATACAATGAGATGTAGAATTTTGGAAAGCAATAAACATGTAATGAAAATGCACAATGAATGGAGATATATTCTATAAAAATACAAAAAGGAAAGAGGTCGAGAAGGTTTAGAAAATAAGGAATGATAAGACGAGAAAGATATTTTGAAAAATAATTTGTAAAAAAAGAATAAATTAAAAAAATTTATGAAAATATATCAACAGAAAAGTGATTTATATACTTTTAAATAAATATACGACGAGAAGAAAGTTAGAAATGATAAGAAAACGAGAGAGAAATAAATAAAGAAGCAAAGCAGAAGAGGCAGGAGAAAGAAGTAAAGAATAATAACACGAATATAAAAAAATTCAGGAGAATATAAAATCATGAGAAAATATGGAAGTATAGCAAAAAAATTATTACACTAATTAAAAATTATGAATATTTTAATAAAAGGATTGCCAGTTAATCATTATAGAAAAAGAAAAATATGCAAATTAATCAATAATAAAACACATTAAAGGAAAGCAATGATAAATGAACCAACACAAGGATCTTGATTGAAGGAATTTGAAGATATAATGAACAAGAAATTTAATATATTGTACAACATTGATTAGAATAGAAAGAGAAAGAATTAAAATATAGAAAAAGATATTCTAAAAAGGCAATATTAAAGAAAGAACAAAAATAAACATAAAAAATATATGGGATTATATAAAATAGTGTAATATATATATATATCATAATTTAATGTAATGTATACAATTTTATAAAACTTGATCCATAAAAATTATTAGTAAAAAGTGTGCGTAGTGTAGATAACATTTTTATACGTAGTAATTGGTATTTTACAATCTATTGAATAAAAAACAAATATAGATCTGTAAGATTTTTATTTATCGTTAAATTAAATAAAACGAATTGGTTAAGTTTAGTCAATTATATTGTAAAATTTTTCTTGAAACAAAGAACTTACAAAAGGAATTATTCTCTTAAAACCACAAAATCTGATTCACCGGTGATTATTAAGCATTTTTCTGCACGTAACATAAGCAAATATTACTGTATTTCGAACAGTTAGTGTTATTAAGAAATCAAATTAAAAAATTAAAATACTTAAAAATTATATTTATTTTACTGAATAAGTTTATAATCGTTATAAAGGATCTTAGTATCTTGGACTTCATAAAATTCTTTAGCTTAAAAAGCAATGGAATGTAGATTTTTCGAATCGCGTTAAGAAAATATCAGGAATCAAAATTCAACAAGTGTTGTATGACTTTTCTAAACGTACTTTTAAACAAATATATGGTTTCCCTGTGTGACTTACTTACAAGAAAATATATAGCTCTATCCCAAAAAAGAATAAATGTGACAATTCATTATCCTTTCGGTATATTCTTTTTTACGACTGATAATCTTACGTGAATTCAAACCAGATCGTTGTCTTTATTATCAGCTTATAATCTATAATCTATAATAAATATATCTGTTAAATATATCGATAAGAATTCCGTCAACAGATTTTTAATCTATTATTTTGTGCAACGATTTTTGAATGAACTAATACGATACTGAAAATAGCTACAGTTTTTGTTTATTTGTTTTACGTATATTAACTAATTATTTTGAATTTTATCTATTATATTATTGACTCCGAACACTTTTTTTTTTATAGTAAATAAAAAATCGTAGTTAATAGTCGTCTAAAATTTGTTTCGTTTCAATGATATACAGTTCTCGCGTATTTTTCGATATTATAAAAAATGAAAAGTTTGTAAATAGACGAAGCCTTATTTTCTCTATTACATCGAATCTAGTTCGGAATTCCTTATCAAATATTAGTTCTTATTTTCTTATTTATTAAAACAAAAAAATTATGTTTTCTTTTTACATCTTGTAATAGAAATATTGTTTCATTATCATTTTATAATTTCTTTCAATCGAAACTGAATACAAATACTTCTTTTATAATAATTATTTAAATTGAAATAATTAAACTTTTGACATATAGTTACCATTATTGCGATCCATTGTTGCGTCCATGTTATTAAATATACGATAAAAAATACGAATAATTAATGGAAAAAACAAGGTCTAGTTGATAAGAATAAACGAATAAAAAAATAGCAAAAGAAGCTATCTTAAATATATATGTATAGTCTAGAAGAACTCAAAAATAAAGTAAAAACTTTTGGTAACTCGTTTTTTTGTGTTTAGTTTACTAATTATAATATAATAATATAATACTTAATCATAATACAAATACTTTATAATGTCTTTTTCTATTTCAATAAGTTCAAGCAAGAAATAGCAAAAGTTAAGATCTGAACCTATGAATGAATCATAAGTTATACCATTCCTTTATGGGCAACCGCATCCATATTTGGTGCGCCTGCTGTACGTTGAACTGGGCATACTTGGAAAATAACTTTTTGATCTTCCAATACAGTCTTATAAGATGCTAACCTAAAGATTAATCTGTGCCTTGCAGATTTCATTCAATTATTCAACAGAAATACTGTTTAATATAAAACTGACTTAAAGTGTCCTATTACTAAATAAAAATTTTTATAAATAAAATAGTATATATTATTTAATTATTTTAATTTTTTATTTATAAATATTTAGTGTAACGATTATAAATTAAATTCTGTGAAACTACTAAGTATTAATAATTTCATAAATTTTTATTGGTTTTTTCAATCGTTTAAAAGAAAATACAATTTTTAATATAATCACTAATTTCGTCGTAATGAAAAAAAGAAAATTTTAATGCGATTTCTATTCTTATCTTAATATTTATTTTTATGAATATGAATTACATGTGTATTAATATACATAAAATCCCTTTACATTAAGCATTAAATTAGAAAAATATCATATTTGTAAATGTAAAAAGTTATTTTTGGTTATTAAAAAGCAAATCTGCGAAATGTAAATTTTTAAAGCAAATCTATCTAGACATACTTGTTTGAAATAAATTAAAGAACGACAAATATCGAATGTCGTGATAGATTATTCTTTCAATCTCTAAATTATTATCTTTAATTTATAAATTAATATAGTTTAAAACTTTAGGTCTAGTAAAGATTTATCATAGATTACTTTTGTCACGTTAGATTATTCTTTAAATTTGGTGCTTTTCGTTTCAAGACAACAATAATAATAATGTAAAATTAAAATAATACCAAATTTTTAAAAGTAATATTTTTATTTATACATTTTTGCGCGTAAATTATAATTTTTTTCAGCTTCATTCTATCAATAGATGAAAACAGTATGCATTTCCAAATTTTTAAATTTAAGATATTGTATAGTTTTCATAATAAATATAATAATATTGAGTATAAAAAACTTGCTAATTTATTCCTACTTAAAATTAAAATGGAATAGTAATAATACGATTTTAAATTTCTATTTCATAAATACTTATACGCAATATAAGTATCTGGAATGAGTAACAATTTATAATTTATATTTAATATTTAAACTCAAGACATTTCAATTTTAATTAAAAATCATCAGAATATAATCATTCTCGTATTTTTTTATTGTAAAAAATTAAATTATTCTTTAAATTCCTTTACAAATTAAATTAGTACAATATATTATATAAAGTGGAGTGTAATATAGTGTAATATGTATATACACGAACGATAAAACTTTATTATATAATTTAATTTGTAAGGGGATTTAAAGAATAAAAAAAAAGTTTAATATTAAATGCGTGCGTGCCAGTCGAGTAAGATAAATCCTCGAAAAAATCTTCTACGCACTAGAAAATTTTTTTATTATTATTAATTTTACTGTAAACGAAGTCAATAATAAAAAACCAAAATTAGAATTTTTATGTTAATATTTTTAAAAAAATAGAAAAAACGAAGGAAGCGAAAAAAAATAAAAAAAGTAGATTTGCACGGAGAAGAGGGTAAAAATCCTTATGTAGATATATATTAGAAATAAACAAAAAACAAAAAATCATAAATTATGAAAAATACAATGTAAAGTAAAAAGATATCTATGTGATAGAATGATAGATAAGTCCTCATTATGTACGTATTTAGATTCTTGGAATAAGACTGTTATGAGCGCCTGTAAGATGTTTACCTGCGAAACATCAAAAACCGTTGGATTTATTTCCCGCCACATTCCAAGCTATATTGCCGGTATATTCTATTTAATCGACCACAATAAATCAATACCAAACTTTATACATACATTAGGATTCTAGACCACTGGGTCACTTTTTTGTTTTCTGTTTTATCTATTGCTTTTTGCATTGTATTATTTGTAAGCGGCAAACATATTATGTACATATTATTATATATATTCTTAAAAGATTTTTATTACATTTATTTATATTATTTTTAAACGATATAAAGACAACCAAGTACTTCGGATGTTTTTTTCTTTCTCGCATTTCATTTCACATGATTATATAATTTTTATCGTGAAATTTTCTCAGTATTATTAATTTATCTAATACAAAATATATAAAATATAAGATTTAAACTAAAGTTTAAACATGCAATGTACATGCTTTAATTTATATTAAATCTACTAAAATAAGTCAATGTTAATATTGTACTTATATAAATTACAAAAAGAATTGCGAAGATAACGAAGAGACTACGCAACTTTTATTTTAAACTATTCATGACCTGTTGATTTAATCAAACTTAATTGGAAGGAAATTAAAACAAAGTTGATATTTTTATAATACTTTAAGAGCTTAAAAATAGTAAATATATATAAGTTTTCGAATTATCGGGAGACGCAACAAAAAAAAGTAATTTGATGTTCTACGATGCATTGAATTTGCAGCCGACTCACCGTGTATGTTGGTTTGCTTGGAGTATGGGGTAGCTCGCTTTTTTCGTTAAATATTGGATTGTTGTATTATTTCTTTTTCCTTTTGTGGTTGTTTCGCATATCCTTTATTTATCATCTCGTGTAGTATTTTTATTAACCTTTTGGGAGCAGAAATTTATACACTTTAAATTTTTATGTAATAATTAATTTCAACAAAGTATTTTTTGGGTACTTAATTAAAGTGTACGAACCTGATGTTGTTCGTTGATTTTTTGTTTTTTTATACGAATTATCTTTTATATTTATTCTCATTAAGGAACACTATGATGTTTAAAATATTTTTTTTGTTTGTGTTTAGAAGTATTGCCTTTTTAAAATCGGATCAACAAAAAAATCTGCTCACATGTGTTTTTAAAAGAACTTTATTATTCTTAAATAAAATATTCAATACCAACAATTTCAAAAAACAGTTATAATATTTTTAATAACTCTATAATCGACTGCTTCCTAACTCTTCAACTTTTTATAAATGTTTACTATTATTTTTTTTATTTTATTCGAGTTCAAGATTATTCCTTAGTTCCTCAAAGTAGTAGTAAATATTTTTCGACGATTTCGCAATGATAATTCTAGATGATCATTGTTGATATAATCAGATTTTTAGTTTATTAATATATTATATGAATAATATATTAATTTGCAATAATATAGAGATATAATGTAAGCCTTGTGTATTAAATATTACTTAAAATTTATCACGAAAATCGAATTTATTACATATCCTGATATTAGCGAATGGATATGTAATTGAAATATGCATTTTTACAAATGACAAATTAAAAAATAGTTTTTGTTAATTATATTATTTTA
Organism: Platyscapa corneri; assembly: GCA_018907185.1. NCBI lineage: Eukaryota > Metazoa > Arthropoda > Insecta > Hymenoptera > Agaonidae > Platyscapa > Platyscapa corneri. The sequence goes on from JACCHW010000191.1 coordinate 49,610, forward strand.
AATTAATTATATCTAATTCACATTGCCAGTTAAATAAATCTAATAGAATTATATTTTCCCATCAAAACAAATAACATGCCTTATCTTTAGTTCTAAAAGAATGAATTTTAACATTATTAATAATCAAAAAACTTTTAAATATTGAGTAGATTCGGTTAAATTTATACTATATTCTTAGATATATATAAATGCTTTAATAATGTTTCTCTTTCTTTATCAACAGTATGACATATCACTGCCCTACAGCATGTAAATACTAGATACAGGCAATGATGAAGCAAAAACATAGACGGTATAACGACATTCGATAGTAGAACTTCGATAGTCGACATTCCGGAACGATATCGACCTATAAAGTAGTTTAACATCATGCGTCAACGTTACCAAAGTTCGCGCGTTTTTTAGTGCGCATTTGTTTCGCGCGCCAATAGCATTCTGACCTATGAATCACAGGAAAAAAAGGGGGCGTGGCTCCCCATCATCGACTTCATGTGCTATTCCATGTTACGAAAACTGTAACCTATGGAACTTTCGAAGTGTTGATACAACGATTGCATGTGAAACCACAATGTACCTGAATAGTCAGTAGTGAACATAGAAAATACTATTCAAAAACGAAGACTGTTCCAATTATACCAAAGTACTAAAATTGCGCACATCGCCGCCGAGCACAATATACACGTATTTCAAAAAGTACGTTACAGTTAATCACCACGTGGTTACTTACTTTTGCACGAGTGTTAACAAGAATTATCAATTATTTATAGACAACACTAGATGGGAGCAAGTATGTTGGCTACACAAATTCGCCGCGAGTTCCACTTGGGTATAATAGCAACGAGGATGCAATCTCGTGTACCGCGTTGTCTTTTCGGACCCGCTAATCCGAAGGACACTATCGAGTTATTAGAAGAGACTCTCAGGAGTGAGAGGACGCGCTTGTTAAACGATGGGGCGTTGACCCGATTGAAGATGAAGACAAGGAAAATGATCTAAAAAACAACATCGTCAGACTTACCCCGACAAAAAGCGAGCTACCCCATACTCCAAGCAAACCAACATACACGGTGAGTCGGCTGCAAATTCAATGCATCGTAGAACATTCAAATTACTTTTTTTGTTGCTGTCTCCCGATAATTCGAAAACTTATATATATTTACTATTTTAAGCTCTTAAGTATTATAAAAATATCAACTTTGTTTTTAATTTCCTTCAATTAAGTTTGATTAATCAACAGGTCATGAAATAGTTAAATAAAAGTTGCGTAGTCTCTTCGTTATTTCGCAATTATTTTTGTAATTTATATAAGTACCAATATTAACATTGACTTTATTTTAGTAGATTTAATATAAATTAAAGCATGTACATTGCATGTTTAAACTTTAGTTTAAATCTTATATTTTATATATTTTGTATTAGATAAATTAATAATACTGAGAAAATTTCACGATAAAAATTATATAATCATGTGAAATGAATGCGAGAAAGAAAAAAACATCCGAAGTACTTGTTGTCTTTATATCGTTTAAAAATAATATAAATAAATGTAATAAAAATCTTTTAAGAATATATATAATAATATGTACATAATATGTTTGCCGCTTACAATAATACAATGCAAAAAGCAATAGAATAAAACAGAAAACAAAAAAGTGACCCAGTGGTCTAGAATCCTAATGTATGTAATAAAGTTTGGTATTGATTTATTGTGGTCGATTAAATAGAATATACCGGCAATATAGCTTGGAATGTGGCGGAAATAAATCCAACGGTTTTTGATGTTTCGCAGGTAAACATCTTACAGGCGCTCATAACAGTCTTATTCCAAGAATCTAATACGTACATATGAGGACTTATCTATCATTCTATCACATAGATATCTTTTTACTTTACATTGTATTTTTCATAATTTATGATTTTTTGTTTTTTGTTTATTTCTAATATATATCTACATAAGGATTTTTACCCTCTTCTCCGTGCAAATCTACTTTTTTTATTTTTTTTCGCTTCCTTCGTTTTTTCTATTTTTTTAAAAATATTAACATAAAAATTCTAATTTTGGTTTTTTATTATTGACTTCGTTTACAGTAAAATTAATAATAATAAAAAAATTTTCTAGTGCGTAGAAGATTTTTTCGAGGATTTATCTTACTCGACTGGCACGCACGCATTTAATATTAAACTTTTTTTTTATTCTTTAAATCCCCTTACAAATTAAATTATATAATAAAGTTTTATCGTTCGTGTATATACATATTACACTATATTACACTCCACTTTATATAATATATTGTACTAATTTAATTTGTAAAGGAATTTAAAGAATAATTTAATTTTTTACAATAAAAAAATACGAGAATGATTATATTCTGATGATTTTAATTAAAATTGAAATGTCTTGAGTTTAAATATTAAATATAAATTATAAATTGTTACTCATTCCAGATACTTATATTGCGTATAAGTATTTATGAAATAGAAATTTAAAATCGTATTATTACTATTCCATTTTAATTTTAAGTAGGAATAAATTAGCAAGTTTTTTATACTCAATATTATTATATTTATTATGAAAACTATACAATATCTTAAATTTAAAAATTTGGAAATGCATACTGTTTTCATCTATTGATAGAATGAAGCTGAAAAAAATTATAATTTACGCGCAAAAATGTATAAATAAAAATATTACTTTTAAAAATTTGGTATTATTTTAATTTTACATTATTATTATTGTTGTCTTGAAACGAAAAGCACCAAATTTAAAGAATAATCTAACGTGACAAAAGTAATCTATGATAAATCTTTACTAGACCTAAAGTTTTAAACTATATTAATTTATAAATTAAAGATAATAATTTAGAGATTGAAAGAATAATCTATCACGACATTCGATATTTGTCGTTCTTTAATTTATTTCAAACAAGTATGTCTAGATAGATTTGCTTTAAAAATTTACATTTCGCAGATTTGCTTTTTAATAACCAAAAATAACTTTTTACATTTACAAATATGATATTTTTCTAATTTAATGCTTAATGTAAAGGGATTTTATGTATATTAATACACATGTAATTCATATTCATAAAAATAAATATTAAGATAAGAATAGAAATCGCATTAAAATTTTCTTTTTTTCATTACGACGAAATTAGTGATTATATTAAAAATTGTATTTTCTTTTAAACGATTGAAAAAACCAATAAAAATTTATGAAATTATTAATACTTAGTAGTTTCACAGAATTTAATTTATAATCGTTACACTAAATATTTATAAATAAAAAATTAAAATAATTAAATAATATATACTATTTTATTTATAAAAATTTTTATTTAGTAATAGGACACTTTTAAGTCAGTTTTATATTAAACAGTATTTCTGTTGAATAATTGAATGAAATCTGCAAAGGCACAGATTAATCTTTAGGTTAGCATCTTATAAGACTGTATTGGAAGATCAAAAAGTTATTTTCCAAGTATGCCCAGTTCAACGTACAGCAGGCGCACCAAATATGGATGCGGTGCCCATAAAGGAATGGTATAACTTATGATTCATTCATAGGTTCAGATCTTAACTTTTGCTATTTCTTGCTTGAACTTATTGAAATAGAAAAAGACATTATACAAGTATTTGTATTATGATTAAGTATTATATTATTATATTATAATTAGTAAACTAAACACAAAAAAACGAGTTACCAAAAGTTTTTACTTTATTTTTGAGTTCTTCTAGATATACATATATATTTAAGGATAGCTTCTTTTTGCTATTTTTTTATTCGTTTATTCTTATCAACTAGACCTTGTTTTTTCCATTAATTATTCGTATTTTTTATCGTATATTTAATAACATGGACGCAACAATGGATCGCAATAATGGTAACTATATGTCAAAAGTTTAATTATTTCAATTTAAATAATTATTATAAAAGAAGTATTTGTATTCAGTTTCGATTGAAAGAAATTATAAAATGATAATGAAACAATATTTCTATTACAAGATGTAAAAAGAAAACATAATTTTTTTGTTTTAATAAATAAGAAAATAAGAACTAATATTTGATAAGGAATTCCGAACTAGATTCGATGTAATAGAGAAAATAAGGCTTCGTCTATTTACAAACTTTTCATTTTTTATAATATCGAAAAATACGCGAGAACTGTATATCATTGAAACGAAACAAATTTTAGACGACTATTAACTACGATTTTTTATTTACTATAAAAAAAAAAGTGTTCGGAGTCAATAATATAATAGATAAAATTCAAAATAATTAGTTAATATACGTAAAACAAATAAACAAAAACTGTAGCTATTTTCAGTATCGTATTAGTTCATTCAAAAATCGTTGCACAAAATAATAGATTAAAAATCTGTTGACGGAATTCTTATCGATATATTTAACAGATATATTTATTATAGATTATAGATTATAAGCTGATAATAAAGACAACGATCTGGTTTGAATTCACGTAAGATTATCAGTCGTAAAAAAGAATATACCGAAAGGATAATGAATTGTCACATTTATTCTTTTTTGGGATAGAGCTATATATTTTCTTGTAAGTAAGTCACACAGGGAAACCATATATTTGTTTAAAAGTACGTTTAGAAAAGTCATACAACACTTGTTGAATTTTGATTCCTGATATTTTCTTAACGCGATTCGAAAAATCTACATTCCATTGCTTTTTAAGCTAAAGAATTTTATGAAGTCCAAGATACTAAGATCCTTTATAACGATTATAAACTTATTCAGTAAAATAAATATAATTTTTAAGTATTTTAATTTTTTAATTTGATTTCTTAATAACACTAACTGTTCGAAATACAGTAATATTTGCTTATGTTACGTGCAGAAAAATGCTTAATAATCACCGGTGAATCAGATTTTGTGGTTTTAAGAGAATAATTCCTTTTGTAAGTTCTTTGTTTCAAGAAAAATTTTACAATATAATTGACTAAACTTAACCAATTCGTTTTATTTAATTTAACGATAAATAAAAATCTTACAGATCTATATTTGTTTTTTATTCAATAGATTGTAAAATACCAATTACTACGTATAAAAATGTTATCTACACTACGCACACTTTTTACTAATAATTTTTATGGATCAAGTTTTATAAAATTGTATACATTACATTAAATTATGATATATATATATATTACACTATTTTATATAATCCCATATATTTTTTATGTTTATTTTTGTTCTTTCTTTAATATTGCCTTTTTAGAATATCTTTTTCTATATTTTAATTCTTTCTCTTTCTATTCTAATCAATGTTGTACAATATATTAAATTTCTTGTTCATTATATCTTCAAATTCCTTCAATCAAGATCCTTGTGTTGGTTCATTTATCATTGCTTTCCTTTAATGTGTTTTATTATTGATTAATTTGCATATTTTTCTTTTTCTATAATGATTAACTGGCAATCCTTTTATTAAAATATTCATAATTTTTAATTAGTGTAATAATTTTTTTGCTATACTTCCATATTTTCTCATGATTTTATATTCTCCTGAATTTTTTTATATTCGTGTTATTATTCTTTACTTCTTTCTCCTGCCTCTTCTGCTTTGCTTCTTTATTTATTTCTCTCTCGTTTTCTTATCATTTCTAACTTTCTTCTCGTCGTATATTTATTTAAAAGTATATAAATCACTTTTCTGTTGATATATTTTCATAAATTTTTTTAATTTATTCTTTTTTTACAAATTATTTTTCAAAATATCTTTCTCGTCTTATCATTCCTTATTTTCTAAACCTTCTCGACCTCTTTCCTTTTTGTATTTTTATAGAATATATCTCCATTCATTGTGCATTTTCATTACATGTTTATTGCTTTCCAAAATTCTACATCTCATTGTATTTGATTATTTTTAATTTATATTATTTGCAAATAATTTATACATTGTTATTCATAGTTTGCACATTTTTTCATCACAATAATTTTCTATATATTTTTTTTTTATTTAATACTTTATATTTTTACGCTTTTATTCTTATTCACTGTGTATTAATTAGTTTTCTCTTCTTGCTTATACTGCTCTGTTTTTCTCCGCTGCATTATTTGTCTCGATTCCAATATTCCTTTTTAAAATATGTTTATACCTATCTTATCCCCTTTCTTAATATTGTCCTAGATTGATTTATCTCCTGTGGTATTGCACTTCTCAAAAATGTGTATTCTCTTTCCTCATTGTATAGTCTATATATTCTTTCCTCTTCCGTCTTATTTTTTCTCTTTCTTTTTATGTATTCTTTTAGAATTTTCGCATTGACAATGTTTATTATTTTATTTTTATACTTAATTCCTTTATTGACTACCTATAATTTATTTCTATCCTGTTTCTTTTATTTTTAACATCAGAATGTGATCTATTGTGCTATTTTCTGGATTCAGGATCCATTTCGTGTAATTTTTGCACTTTTTCTACATTTTCACAGCTTTAAGATCCCCAAAATTTGGCTCTGTATAGTAACACGTTTTCTACGAGTGCATCAAATACTTTCATCTTCATTCTAGGTCATTTTTAGACTATCATTCTGCAATGCTCCACACTCTCTTCACTAATACACTACTCTTTTTGTTATGAAATTGGTGTGTTCAGCGTTTTTGTCCTTTTCACTTAATTTGTATCTTAAATATGTGATTTATTTGACTATTTCTCATTTGTTATCTTTCCACTTGCATTCCGTTTCTTTTCTTTTCTTTTTTCTCATAATTTTTGATATTTATTTCTCTGCATTTAATTTTAGGCTTTTTTTACAGTATTTTTCCAAGATTCTTAATAATTCCTATAATTCCACATCGCTTTTCAGTATTATAATGTCATCTGCACATGTTAGT
>JACCHW010000192.1:0-54470 GCA_018907185.1 Platyscapa corneri
GGAAGAAAAAAAAGAAAGAGAAAAGAAGAAAAAAAAAGGGAAAGAGAAAAGAGAGAGAGGGAAGGAGAGAAAGGAAGAGGGAAGGAAAGGAGGGGAGCCAAGCAACATGTTCTTAAAAAATTTCGAAATTAATAGAGACTTTGAAACATACTTTCCACCAAAATAAATTACGGAATTATTATAATAATCATCAATTTAATAGTTGGACGGAATGAAGGGAATATTAATAACAAAAGAAAATATAGATCAAATAATTAATTATACTTTACAATTTCAGAGTTGGACCTTGCCACGTGACTAGATGAATTAATACAATATCTGAATACTTTTGCTAAAGACTTAATCCGAGCTCTGCGATACTAGTACGTTTTGATAGATTAAGTTTATGCACTCCCTTTATTTAAAACACAGACACGTGGTTGATTATACATGGCTTGGTATGTTTTTAAAGGAATTTAAAACAAAATAAAAAGAACTAGGTTTTACTCATATTATGATTTTAGTCAAATATTGGTCGTTCATAGTTCACATATTTATAATAATACCTCTCGATAAACATTAATGAGAATCAATAGAATTTAACAGAAAAGAATTTGCAAGCACTTTCTGTTTTTTAATTAGAATTCGATGTATGATATTCAAGACAGATTTATAAAGTTACCGTTTTGTTCATTAGAGCAGGACTTTATGAGAGTTGTGGTAGCGAGTAAGTGGATTTTAAGAAAACGCACCTTAGTTGTCGGCAATCATTCCTATAAAGAAATTCCCTGTAAGATTATCCTAATTACAAACCAGCGGCGATGACCGGCGGAGCTAAAGGGGGCGGTTAGATATAGATCTCAGATCTAGTTTTGAAATTAGAAGGTGATGCGATCCCCCCCCCCCCCCCCCCCCCCCCCCCCACCCCCCCCCCCCCCCCCCCCCCCCACCCCAGGATTTCATAATAATCACATAATTGTATACATTAATAAATTATTCAATAAAGAAAATCAATATAAGAAATCCAGGTTTCTTAATTAATCTTAAAATGTATTAACTCTCTGTATTAAATTATTAATATTATTTAATAATGGAGAAAGATTAAGGTGAAAATACTTAAAAATACTTTTGAAACTATCGAGATTCAAACCAGACGCATATTTGTTGGATTGTTTGTTAAAAATTTTACGATATATGTAGATTAATTATCATTGCTTATATTTTCTATTATTTTGAAATTATAATAAATGACTTATTAAGTATTATGTTTCAACAAATTTTTTAGTTATATTTCTGCCAAAAATCGCCACATTACTCATTATATTTAATTTAAGTGTAGTTTTTTTTTGATTTTCTTATGTTTTATGTTTATTAGTGTCCCCTGCCAAAAAATCGCCACATGACTCTTATGTTTTATTTCATGTACTTGTTTTTTGTTCTAAGAATTGTTTGTTTTTCCATAATTTTTCTGTCGCGATGAATACGCGGGATATACAACGAGAATTAAATCTGTTAGCAATACACATCATGCCTTAATAACTGTTAAATATTCCCGTATAGGGTATTAATAAAGTCCGAATATTTATAAAAATTATATAGGTTTTTTATCGTTTAACTGAAATCAATTAAATACATAATTATTTTTTAATATTTTTATATTTAAAAATAATATTTTAACATATTTTAACACTAAAGAAATGAGTAAATAGTTAATTATAAATATATATTAAAATTCTTTATTTACGTTTTGTATTAAAGTATGATAAGTAGGATGTTAATATTTGCAATTCAATTAAAGAGAGTACCGAGAGTACCTTTATTAATTTATAATCGTACGAAACAAGTTAAATTATATATTTTTTATAATTGTTATTGTTAGTAATTTAGTAGTAGAAATTTTTATATTGTTAACAAAGTTAAATTAATTTTATATTGAATGGAATATAAGAATTTTTATTACCTGTTATTATTTTTGAAAATTGATCCGATTTCTTGACTATTACATAGGATATATTTGACTGTTTTTTTACCTACAGCATCAAATTATTTAAAACAATAAATTTTTCAATATTTTATTTTTAAATTACAAGTTTTAAGGATTACATCAATTATAGAATTACTGTTTTAACGTCTTGATGCACGAGCATTGCGTAAGATAAAAAGTAAAAAACTGTTTTAACCCTTAATTTACAAAAAATTTTTTTTAATTATTTTAATGAGTCTATTTAAAATGTTACCATTTTTATAATTATTTTTTTCTTTTTTATAGGTATAGGTTGGGATAAAGCAACTGTCTCTAAATCATCATTAAATTTGAAAAAAATTAAAAATTATCATTTAAAATTTTTAATTCCATACGCAAAACAGATTCTAACATGGAAAATGTATTTTAATCCTTTATATCCTGAACTTGGACCAGAATTAGTTTTTGACGAAGAAGAATGTTTCCAATGTAACGATATCCGTAATTTTTCAAACAATATGCCTAGTCTTGTTAGATGGAACCCTACGAACAATAAATCTCTATTACAAGTTTTGTTTGAGATTATTGAACTTTACAAACAGTATCAAGTATTATTCATTACTAATTAATTTTAATAATATTAATAACCAAAAAACTTTATTATTATATCTTCTTTTTTTCTCTTTAGATAACTCTTTTGAAGTTACACACGAATAGATTGGCTGGTCAATATATTCATTTTACAGAGAAATTTGAACTAAAAGATTTAGAAATTATTGTAGATCAAGGATCCAGATATATAGAGTCAAAAGTTTTAATAAAATTATATTGTGAAATTCCGTCAAATATATTCAAGGATTCAAAAAATGTAGTCTTATTATTTATTTCTATTTCTGGTTTCTCAAGGAATCAAGTAATACCAGAATTATATTTACCACCTCATTTAGAAAATTTATTTAATGGATCAGAATCTTTACATATTCCACCAATTCTTGAATCCAATTATTTGCACGATTATGCAGTTGAATTAAAGAATCGTATAATTGCAAAGGTAAATTTAATCTAATATATAATTATATACTTTATCAAATGTTATAAAATATTTTATAAAATTTATTATTAATTTATGTTTCTCATTTTTATTATATTGTAGTAATAATAGTAATAATAATATAGCAATCTGTCTATTCGTTTTATTTATTTCATAATTATAGAAAATATTTTCCAGAAATTAATATGATAAAATGTTTTCTCTGATCTAAATTAAAGTTTGTTATTAATTATAATTAATAAACATATACAATTGTTACATTTATATTAAAATGTATTCATCAAAGTACTCGTCAAATATTAAAAATAAAATAATTCAGTCATTTAAAAAATTTTTTAAATTAAGTTTTATTACATTTTTTTATTAAAATTTTTTTTTCATTTACCTAATTTATGATGTCAAGGAAATCTTCAACTGTTTTTTAGAATTTTTTTTTGTATTTTAAACTACTTTTGACATTTTATACAAATGTTTATACATGCTTATAAATGTATATTGTATAAATTATTTTAACATGATTTAATTTTTAAACTAATTAAATATGATAATTTGTTTAAAACTAATTTTTTTTAAATTAACTAAATCTCATTATTTGTTTATTGCTTATTGTTATAGATATCTATTTTTACTATATTTTTATTGAATTATGAGTTAGTAAAAATTGTAATGATCGATATCACTATTATTGCAATACTATATATTATAATCTATAATATACAAATTTGTATTCGAATTACTTTTTCCTTTTTTAGTCTTAAGTATTTTAAGAAAATATAATAGAAACTTAAATACATTAAATTTTTTTATTATTGCCTTAATCATTTAAAAATAAGTTTTATTTGGTTTTAAAACATTTAAAAATAAATCTACAAATGCAGTCATTTGAAAAATGCGCAGTGTAGCTTTAAGATATTGTATTATTACTGGTAAAGTAACCGAAATATAATTAAATAATTGCTGAGAAAACAGCATATGAGTCGGCGTAAGCCATTGCACTGCATACTTATCATACTCTGTTTATTTCTTTATTTCGTGCATCGATAACAACAAAATTACTTTATTACGCAATGTACGCCAGGTAGCTTTTTTTTGGCTATGTTGTCTTTCGTTGCCCGTATACAGTTAGTTGCTTTTGCGCTATCTTATATACAATTATATAATTGAAATATTTTACTTTTGTATTCTTATATTAATACAATAACTATAACTATTTATTTAGATTTTAAAATATACTATTGCACTACACACACACACACACACACATATTTGTTTTAATCATTTATTTAAATCAAAATAATCCAAATTACATCACCTACGCTCCATATCACCAATACATCAATGATAAATTTTTTAAGTAAACAATAGATAAAAATAACATTTATAACAAAAAGAATGTTTTACATTTTAATTTTCATAAGTATGTGTATAACTATTGAAAGATATTCAGGAAGTTTAAAGTAAACTTATTTGAATAATTTAGTGTTTTTCCTGATAGTATTCACTGAGGTCTGGAATCGTTGTGATCATTTTGAAAATATTAAATTTATCTATTTTAATCCAACTAGTTGATGCTTTCTTAATTATTTTAAACATAGTTTCCTACACAATGCAGATTATTACTTGTTTAATTAAAATAAGTGAGCTTAATAGTACTAAAAAAGTAAAAAAAAAAATAAATAAAATGTTTAATATTGGGTTTTTGTATTAGTATTGATAAATTATTATATATTTCATCTACTGTTTTTAATTTTTTTTTATCAGACTCGTGATATTTTTTTACCAATTAAAAAAAAAAAGACATATATAGCCACATATCGTAGTTCGACTACTTTGTTATAAATAACAATTACGATTAACTACATTAAATTTGTAATGTAGTTGAAAGTTAGTTAACAACTATTTAAGGAAACAAAATTGAATTTTGTTTAATAAAAATAAGAAAAACAAGGGTTGAACTCATTGTTGAATTTAATAAATTATAATCCCGCGAAGAAAAAGTTCTATGATACTTTGTCTCATTTTATTTTGTATAAACATGTTTATTAGACTATTTTTTTATAATAAATCCATTTATATTACATATTCATATGTTTTTATGTTACAGGTAAACGCTATTTCGCAATATATTCAAAAAAGAAAAAATTTCATTGCGGTACTTTTAGTACTACACTCATCGAATGTAATAGAATATGATATTGTAGCATATAGAAGGATATCATTATTGCTTGAATATTCAGATTTTTTTTTTATTTTAATTTTTTCATTACCAATAAAATTTCCAAATGAACAATTTTCAATGAAACTACAATCTATTTGTCAAATAAGTATCAAAGGAAAACCATTTTGTATAAATGTAAATAATTTTCCATATAATGCAGATTGGAAACCAAAACATATGATCAGAAAAGCATTAGCTTATATTTTTGACAAAGAAATTATAAAATTTCGAGATAAATTTACTAAAGAAATTTCTATTTTGTAATCTGATGTTATTCTTAAATACATAATATTTATTAATATTATATTTGTTTTAAATATTATAAATTTTATTATTTTTACTTATAATATCTGAATATTTTTAAGTACATAGACATTTTACCATGTATCAAAAATTGTAGTCTAGAATTTCTTATTAATATGTATATATAATTTTTTGATAAATTTCTCTTTAAATAAGTTTTTTTATATTGCAAATTAATCAAATATATTTTAAGTATAATGTAATACTAGTATAATACTAATATTGATTTAAAATTACCATAATTTGTATTTTGGCAATTGATTTTCATAATTCAATAACAATATATATAACTATGAGTATTTGTAAGTATAATACTGTTTATAGGGATGACATTGTCGAGAATAAAGTTGAGATTGAAAGGTTGTTTGCGTATTGCGTATAATCAAAAACAATATCATATGTATATGGCGTGAAATTGTAATTCGAAAAATATTGAACGCATTTTTGAAAAGTTTTCGATACAAATTAGTTAATTATAAACAAAAAATTTCTAAAATGTGAAATGAATTAAACATTGAAATATCTCCCTATTATAAATTTAATATAAAATGCTTACTTTTATTATTCAGGTATCTTTATTTATAAATGAAGCAATAATATTGTTTCAAAACATCATTTCATTACTAGTTTATTGTCATGATTACGTTAATTTATTGAAGTTTTATGTTATCGTCACATAATAATTGTTATCTGAAAATGTGAAAGTCTATAATCCATAGTTTCAAAAAATTCACCGTTAATATCTTGTTTACAAGACACACTTAAGTGTTATTGTAACATATTTAATCTTAAATTTGAGTTTTTTTAGTATATATTTGTCAAATACAAAAATAGTGTTTATAGAATTCAAAGCATACGTATATTTTTAGCATCTGTGCCTATAATTTAGAAAGAGATGTTTTTCGTTTAATTTTATTGATTCGGAAACATCAAATATATATTTTTCACAAAATACATAAAAAATTTCAGATTGATTCATAATTAATTTTAAATAGTTATTTGCATTAAAAGCCTTTTATGGTTTTCGATATAACGAAAAAAGAACAATATTAATTTATAATATTATACTTTTTATACGTGGCTAAACAAATGCAATTAGGATACTATTTGTTAAATGAGAAACTTTTTTATCTTCGATATGTCTTGAGTATATCTCATAAAAAAATATATATATATTATAAAACGTGATAATATGTTTCTGATAAGAAATACCCAGCTCATTGATTGGGCTAAAGTAAACAGCAATGAGGTTATTAGAAAATCGATTGGACAGATCGAAAACATGATTCTTATTAATTGTCGAAAGAAAGTATGCAAAATAGAAAAGATCATAATTGTACCTCAATGAAAGTTTTTTTATCATAATTTAAGAATGAAAAAGTCAACTTCGAAACAATGTTTGAATCTCTTTAAGTTATCTGCGAGAATTGTTATCGAGTTAGTATTGTTCCATTACGATAACACTAATTAATTTATTAAAAATCATCGTAGCTAAATTGTATAAATTGCATTACAAATTGATACTACAACCAACGTACTTACTTGCCCAGAATTCCTACGACTTCTTTATATATCCATCATGAAAATATGGTTGGTGGGAAAATTTCAACTTAAATGAAGATATAAAATGTTATATATTTTAATGAGTTTGACAGATGGTGTTTTTTGGAAGATTAAAAGATACAGTAGCAAAATTGAAAAAAATATATCCGATTTAAAAGGAGAATAATTTGGAAAATAAATAAAACGTTTGTGAAAAAGTTATATTATGTCTTCATTTCTAATATAGGTATTTAATAAATTACCTTTAAATCTATCTACGTATTTCATTGATTGCCATCTTCCATACATTATTTAATATATTATCTACATATATATCTATATATATATATCTATATCTATTGCAAGCTTTTATCTATATATATATATATATATATATATCATTTACCGACTTTTAATATTGGCAGAGTATAAAGACCCTTAATAATATTATTTCTAAAAGTAGATCTTTATGCATCTTCAGATTTTTTCTTAAGAAAAAACAATTATTTTTCTAACACATTATATACATACTGTTTTTATTTGTTACCGTATTAATTCTGTTATTGTTTCACATTATTTTTGTTGATAATAATGAATTATTTATTATTTGCTTGTAATTAATACAAATATATATTTTTATTAATATATATTAAAATTGTTAGTGATATTATTGTAAAATTAATAAAAATAAATTTGTTTTACTCGTTGAAATAAATCCATAAGTCAATAGATAATTCGTTTTAGTTATTTTATGATATTGTGGTGTGGACAAGAATTGAATATTTACAAATTTAAATGACATGTTTTGATGTAGCTGTGTAAGGAAATGTGATATTTGAAATTTTACTGATGTATTTTGTGAAACCATAATTATCGCATGTGCATATATGTGTGTACGCCTCTTCTAATACTTAACTTGATTTATACGTTTATGCAATTTCATGTTTTTTGTCTCTCAGTAACAGACTACCAGTAACTTTGTTTCTAGAAAGAATAAATTTATGAGATAAAGTAATTTAATTTTCAGAACTACACCATTTTATAACAATCAAAATTTATATAATATACGTAAATCATATCTTGTATATAAATTCTATTAATTGTTTTTGCGTATTTGATCGAGTTTTAAAGAAAACGTATTATACAATAAGAAGTCATATAATAACTAACACCGTAATAGTGTTATAGCTATATTAGTTTGTATGCTGGTGCAAGTAAGTATCGTAACTTATGAATGCTGTTACATCATTAACAAATTAATGTATGTATTTATTTTTATTTTATTATCTGATAATGTTCAAACTTTATTTTTCGTTTTTTATTTTTAACTTTATTTTTTTATAGATAAATATTTTTCTTACTATACTTTTCCCGAAATCTGTAAATTAGTTAATCTTATTTATTTTTGTATTTTTTATTATGTATATCCCTGTCGTCCATTATATATTTTAGTATGATACGAATTTCATTTATTGTTATTATTTTATTCATCATCAAATTATATATTGTTATTTATTTTTTTACATTAACAATATAAAATGATACATTACGATATTCATTTATACATTTGTTTTTTATATAAACACCTACACCTATTCTAAACTTTCAATCTATGCATATACAGTTTTTGAACTATTTTTGCTTAAATTTTATCTCTTTGCTTATATTTAACCTATTGGTAACAATTTGTCTACAATTAAGTAAAGTTTTATTGTGATAAAATATTTACACTTGGCATTATTTTTTACGGATTGCACTATAACTTTTCACGTAATTTTTGAATAAATTTAACTTGCAAATAGTTTTCACTTTTTATTCATCTAGCTTCTCGTTTTTCCTTTCTCTTTCTCTTCTAGTGTATTTTATATATTAAACTTATTTTTTTTCTATTATTTTTCAAAATTTTCCTATCTGCTTATCTTAAATTTTATTGTATTGCACTCTTCTATGATGTTTTTCATAGATTCTTTCTCTTTACACAATCAACACACTTTTCTTCTTTCGTTGAACATTGTTTGACCCTTCTTATCTTATTACTCAACTTAAATCTTGATAATTTATTCATTCCGAATCTTCTTCTTTCTCCTTTTTTACACACACATACATTATTTTTTCGTATGCTTTTTATTATGATATGCTTAAATTTCTTCGTATATTTGTATCTTTCTAAGTGACTAATCCACCATTGCATCTGTAGTTCTACGTTTTCAAGTTTTAATCTCCCTTTTTTAACAATTTTTTTAATACGACAAACTTTTCCTAACATCATATTTGCACTTTTGGTCATTTGTTTGTAAACTAATGTTTTATAACTATGTTTGTAAATTATCGTTATTATCTTTTTTAAACTTTTATCCTAAATAAGTAAACTGGTTGTTCCTACTTCTTACTCTTCCCATACAAGTTCTATTTTCTCTTCCTACTTGCTGCTTTTCTAAACTTTATTAT
The DNA here is from genome assembly GCA_018907185.1 of Platyscapa corneri. Lineage (NCBI taxonomy): Eukaryota > Metazoa > Arthropoda > Insecta > Hymenoptera > Agaonidae > Platyscapa > Platyscapa corneri. Next base: position 9,505 of record JACCHW010000192.1, read on the forward strand.
TTTGGTCTCATCGGTGTTCAATTCCAGTTCTATTCCCACAAAGTATTCTTTAATACTCTTAATATTTTCTTATTTTTCCTTTACTTTTTGTCATTATTAGAATGTCATATGCCTATCTAAATAGGGAAAAATCCATAATAAATAATGAATATGTTTTCAATATCTGAGTGTTCATTGATTATCGTGATATAGTAAATTCTTGTATCTGCTAGATATGATAATTATTTATTAATAATTCATATAAAATTGTATAAGTGTATCTTTTTTATCTGTTATTCGATCGCTGGTTCTATCTCTAGCCTCGTTTATTTTACCTTATCTAATTTTGTTCTATTTTTTTCAGGTATTATTTCCTATTTTATTTTCTGTTTCTATAGGTTAATTTTAAAAGCATTTATAATTTATTTCATGTTCTTCGATAGTTATAATTAATAACCCATGTTTATTACAATTAGCTAAAAATATTTTATTGTATATTTTCTTATGTATGTGATCTGACATTATGTTATTGTAATAATTATATTTCTCTTAATAAATAAATTTAATTCTATATAAATATTTCTATTGCTTATTTTCAATTTACGTTATTATGATTTTTTAAGTGTCTCTATTGTAAAGATTTTATACCGAGACTCGGTCTATTTCATATAAATTAAAAAAATCTATTATCTTTCAAAAAATTTTTTTTATTTATTTTATGTTGGATGGGTGATCGCAGGGATTAGTTGTCGTTCGAACAAATATATTCCACAATTGTGTTTTGATAGTATGTAGTATTTAATATAATTTAATAATGAAAGTTGACAAATGCTTATTACAAGACTTTAATGTATACATGCGAATAGAAGAGTTTGTAACAAGACTAGTCTGCAATATAATAGTATTGACCGTATTTCCAATAATGGTTCAACTATAAAAAGCCCGAAACATGTGGTATACACATTTCCCGTGAAATAGAACAATAAGATGATTTTACGCTGCATTCTAGACAAAAGCGTGACAATACACAATATGATGGCTTACGCCGAAATATTTACTGTACTCTTAACATTTTTGTTTATCTTTCATCGTCGTTTCTCACCTTATTGTGCTTCTTTACTGGATATCTTATATTAAGCTATGTAAACGTATATAAATAAATTTGTTATGAATTGGTATTTAAAGACTCTATAATTATTGATATTTAATGTTATTATTTTAAATGACGAAATCAATACTATTTTGTTATATTATTTGAAATAATAAAATCAATAGGAATTATTCTTATTTAAAGTGATGAAAAAAGACTTTTCAATTATTCTTTTCAAGTAAACTCTTAATTTTATTTATTTTTCTTATTACAGATGTACTTAAAACAGTAATGACTTTGAGAGTTATATTTTCGTATCGTATTCAACGTCTAAGTAAAAAAAATGGGAATATGTGCATACGATGTACGTGTGTGGTATGTTGCAGTAGTAGCACTAGTACTAAAATCTGTTGCGAGATTTACTGCTTCACGTTGAGCAGATCAAAGACAGTGTTTCTACACTCTACTTACTCTCTTTTTCCCTCTGTCTGTTTCTTTATACGAAATCAAGTGATTTCAATCTTTCTCTTTTCCTGTAATCTTACTAATAGATTTCTACACTATTTTCTCACTTTCACGTTTTGTAGGATACTCTAGCTTCCTTTTTTTCTTGTTCTAGTTTAAATATAATTGTGAGTTCTGGGTCATTTTAATCGTATTATAAAAAAAATAAAAAGAATATAATAGAAAGATATCCTAGTTTGACGGATTTTAAGCAAAAAATTTAGACCAATATTGTAATATAAATCAAATCTAGTGTGATTTAACAGCCTGACATTCTAGTTGGATTATAAAAAATTCAAATAACCGAAATATTATATAAAAAACTAAACGTACTAATTTAGTATATAAATGAGAAAATATATATAAGAGAGTAAATAAATTTGAAAGAGATGTGAAACGTCGTGAAATCGTTATAATATAAATATAACAAAGATTTTATTTAATATTTCAACAAAATAAAACATAGACTGCTAATGCTTTTTCATTTTGAATCAAGTCAAAACTTATTTAAAACATCAAATTTTTAAGTATTATTTTGAAAGTAAGTTGATATACCGCGAGGGTGGCGATCTTGAAATAAGATTTTGTATAATGAATAAAAAAGGATTTCTGGGATGTAGATTCATTGTTTTGAACGAATGCCCGATAAAATAAATAACTTTATTCATCCAGTAATGATTTATTTACAATTAACTCGTTATCTATTTTTTTATTAAAAATGAATAAATAAATTATATATGTAAATTAAAAAAATCCCGTTTTTATATTATTAAATATTAACAAGTATCTGATGAGATAAAGAATGGAGAGTATTGTTTTTATTTACCAATATTTTGCAATTGACTTTTTAATTTTCGCTTTTAGGATAATAAATTGAGTTTAATAAAGAATTATGCATAAATAAATTTATCTAATTGAAGATTATAGTCAGTATCATTATGATTCAAAATTAAATATTATAATGAAATTCATTAATCTTATTCTAATGGCCTACGCAAAAAATGTGAAAATGAAAATTTTCACTAAAATTAATGTAAGATCATAAAGAATTTAGCGTTTATTATCATCTAGAAATATCGCTTGTTTAATACGGTTTAAGAAGTCACAAAGTAATTTTACGAAATTAATTATTATGGAGCGAGTACTGGGAACTACGTTGATTAAATTAAATTGAATAATTAATTTTTTTTTAATTATATTAAGTTATTCTAGTAAATTTATAATTATCAATATTTGATTTAGAGTTTGTGTTTCATGGACACTTTCTTTTCCGTGAATCTTTGTACCGTCGTATGTTATCAATTTTCACACCGTTGAATTACATTGACTGCCGATATGAGAACTGTTAATCGTTAAAGTTATACAGTCATTACGTTATTGATTAATAAGAATTCTTTAACACTTGTTAATTAATGACTAATATTGTAACCAACAGGATCAAATAATATTACTTAATTTTATAATACATCTCTATTATATATATATGATTTTATTAATTCTATAAATTAAAATCGTTATAATACATATATAGTATTTAATTAATTTTAAATTCGTTAAAGCAATAAAGTATTAAGTAATATCATGTTCCAAATATTCGAAATAAAAAATAGCATAATCTACTAGCTTAAATTAAAAAATAATATACAATTCACTTATAAAATATAGTTATAAACGATGAATTTAATATATAAATTCATTCTGAGTATTCAAATTTTTTAAAAGGATTTTTAGAGTGATACAATTTTACTTCAATTTTAAATACAAAATAAAGAAATCGAATCCTAACTAAAACTTGCTGTTAATATTAATTAGGATTTCAAAAACTTTAAGAAAACTATATACAAAAAAGATTGTTATTTATTATTTGAAATTTAAATATACAAATCGATTATCTAATAAGAATTTTAATTAAAAGAAAAAACTACCTATATATATATTTATTTATATATTTAAGTGCATTTAATTAATTGAGAAATTAATATAATTATAAAGATTTAATAATTATACATAATCGCAGTAAGCGCATGCGTGTATAAGACATGTTTTTATTAAAATATATTATTAATATCTATAAAGTAACAATAGTACAATAATTTTTATGTTAAATATTTGTTTTATTAAGCATAGAATATACATGTTATCAAATAATCAATTTAATATATTTTAGTAAGATATATAAACAAAATTTTATTACATGGAAACATAAATGATTTAAATTTCTTTTTATAAAATATTATTAAATATACTCATAAATACTTTTTATATATTCTAGTTAAAAATATATTATATATTCTAGTTGGATTAATATTTTCCAACGCGCAAATATCGTTTTACATGAATTTGTAATTAAAAAATATGTTTGTTACAAATATTTAAGTTATTCAATGAAAATACGCCATTATGAAACTCACCTGCTGATTTTAATCTGATGCTAAAGAATTATTGGTGTTGTCTCTACAAAGATATTTAGAGTTACACGCAAAAAATATTATTTTCGAAATAATTTACTGATAATTTATGTAATTTTAATATAAAATTACATTTTAAGGAGTCAACATTTATTTGTATGTCATTATAATACTTAATTTAAATAACAAGTATTTATTTGTTAAATCACAAATATAAAGAAGCTTAATAGTTATAAATAGTGTTGGTGTTTCATCAATTAGTTTATAATATTAAAATTTATTGATTGAATATAAATTCAGAATGATGGAAATTTAATGAAATACTTTTTAAGAACTTGCACTATTCAATTGAATAGTATTAAACTCTTATACTAAAATTAATAGTTACAACAAACATTCATTATGAATTTTTTTAGATTAATAAGTGACGTAAAATTAAAATGTATATGTTTATTATAGTCAGTATCTATTATTGAAGAAATTAAATTAATTATAGTTTATCATTAGTAATAATGTTGCAGTCATTGATAAATTAAAATGATGAAAATCAATGTCTTAGATACTTGCATGTTATTAGATCAAGTTGTTTGAATAGATATTTTATCATTAAACAATTCTTCGACAAATACATAAATGATATTAATTATTTCAAATCGAATCAATTTTATCAATAATAAAAACAGTTTCATTCTGAACATATACAACAATGTTAGTTACAGAAGGAAAAGAATAAAATAAATATTTTCTAATCTGAATTCAAAAAATTTTTTATTTTGTGTGGTGTGGAATGATAATTTTAATAAAAAGTTGTATAAATAAAACAAAATGACATCTAGAGGTTGTACAAAATCTTATAATCGCAAGATAAACAGTGCTATCACATCCAACAGTATTCAATTTGACAAACTTTTTAGAGAAAATAGTAATCGTCCATCAGCAGCAAAATCAGCTGGTACTGTTGGAAAATGGGGAATAACATCATTTACTTCTATACGCAGTACTAATATTAATGGTATTTATATTTCTATTATTGTTTTACAGCAAATTTGATATTTATTTAAAGGTTATTGAATATATTTCATAAAAAATTAATGAAATAATAATCAATTAAAAAGAATATATACATAAATTATTGACATATTTAATTATACATTAGCTAGTTATAAGTGCTTAATAAGTTTAATCTTAATAGGTAAAGTTTTGTATAATATAAATTTTTATATATTAGTATACCATGTATGATTGAGTTCAATTTCATGGATTTACTTACTTAAAAAACTGTTATATTGAAGTAGAAATATACGTTGATAAAATTATATTGTATATTTTATAGATATTAATATAATATTTTGACAATTACTTTTGAATATTAAATTAATACATATCTGATTAAGGTATTCATAAAAATATTAGAAATATATAACTTAAAAATTCAATTATTCTATAGAAAAAAGTTAATGTATTTTTGTTGTTTTTAAACACATGATATGTTAAATACTTTTATTTTTTTTCAATTTATATACATTTTAAATTGTATGTTCATTTATTGTATATTTTATATTTTATATAATTTATAAATTTTTGCTTACTCTTTTATACATTTTTACATCTTAATAACTTTTAGCAATATTTAATTATTACTTTATGCTACTTTAATATTTATGCATTTATTACCTAAGACTATGTATTATAGGCTGTATTCTTTACTTATTCATTAATTTCTCTTCTTTTTTTTCTCCTGCTTATGTTTTGTTTCACTACCTTTATTTTGTTCTTTTTCTTCTTTTTTGTCTACTTCAATGAATCTTGTACAATATGTTTATGTCTCTCATACCTTCTTTCATAATATTCTTCCATTGGATTGCTTTAGATTTTATAACATTGCACTCTAAAATGTTTTCTTGTTTTTTTTTTTAATTTCTATTGTGATGTTTTTAACTTCTGCATATTTTGAGGTTGATCCACATTTGCTGTTATTGATTTACTTTTGCAAGACTAGACTTGATCATTCAATATTATTCCAAATGATTATCCTTTTTGTTTTGTATTTTGCTTTCTCTTTTTTGTCTTTACATCTATTTCATTCTACAATTATTTGTTCTACTATGTTTATTTTGATATATTTTTTTAGGATTTTCATTTTTCCGCGGTTTATTATTTTTTTTTTATACTTAATTACTCTCTTAGCTACCCTTACTTATATTCTGTTTTTTTTTTATTTCTGATGTCAAAATGTGATCATATGTATCTAAATCTAAATTCAACATCTATTTTATCTATTTTTCTGTACCTTTTCTGTTTCCTCATAGTTTTTCTATTACCAGAGTTCTTTAGAAAGGAACATATTTTCTATAAGCTTTTTTTTTTAGTGTAGACTTTTTCTGTATATAATTTTTTAATATTCTTAACATGTAATTTTATTCCTTTTCACTCCTTACTATAATTATTATTTTGTGATATATTGTTTACATGTTTGGGAAATTAATCCTCTTTTTTCTGGAGCTTTTGGATTTTATCAGCTACTCTTTTAGATCTGCTAATGCTTTATTAAATAATGTTGGGTTCACCTGACAACCTTGTCTCAGTTTGTTCTTAAGTTTGAATTCTATTTTGATTTTTGTCTTTGATGTAATGGGTCACGACGAAAGATTCAGGATCAATTAAATTTAAACACTCCTTTTTATAAAAAATAATATTTAATATTAAAAAATTATATTTGTGTACTCTTGTTAAAACTGGAAGTTTCATCTTCATATTATAATAATTTTTGATGATATGGAAGTATACGGAAATTGATTTTAAGTAATACGGAGCAGAGTTGAAATAAGAACGTTGTCTCTTAGATACGGAATAGAAGTGCAGCGAAGTAGAGTTATGATATTTTTATAAAATGAAGAATATCATGTTGCTCAAGGAAAAGAGATAATGAACTTTTAAAGATGATTCTTGGTGAAGAGCTAGATGCTAGATGCATGCGTGTTTTGTACTTTTAATCGAAAAGCGTATAAACAGATGGACATGTTGCATTGCTTAGTGTATAATTTTTATTGTTATTACATTTAACATAATTAATTTGTACATTTAATTATATATTTTTTTTACATTCGATTTCTTACATATTTACTTTCAATATTTCTAGTATATATATAAAACCTAACTTTAGACAAAATCTAGATTATAAATGAGAACTTTTTTAAAGAAAAAAATAAAATGAAGTTCTTGAAATGTTAGTGGAAAGTGTTTTATTATTTAAATCAAAAGTGTAGGAATAAAAAAGGTGGAAAACATTCAAAGAAAATTTATAAAATGGTGCTTAGGCCTAAATAGAAATACTCCAGATTATGTTTTAACATTAGAAATAAATAGAAATAAAGTGTAAATTAAAGCAGCAAAGAGAGCAATCTTGTTTGAAAATAAAATTTTAAACGGTGAATACATGGACATATTAAAGAGTGCGTAAAAAGAAGGATATAGATATATAAGATGCAAAGGAAGAAAAGAAAAAAGTTACATGGTAGAAAAAATGCTTTTATGGCAAAACATAGGCTGGTTGTGGAATGTTTGGTTCGTGAAAGCAAAGAATATCGACACGCTGTGGGAATAAGTAACAAATATGAAAGAAGGGCAACAAATGCAACTATCGATTAATCATAAAAAAAAAAGTATATGTACAGAGGAATTGAAGCAGATAGTATTAAATAGCCTAAAGGTTAAAGAATGTAGATGTATAAAAAGGAGAAGAAAAAAAAGAATTGAGATGAAAATCTTAGCAAGATATAAAATGGGAAACGAAAATAAAGTAAACAAACATTTTCTGACACATTAAGAAGAAAAAGTGTAGATTATGCAAAGAAAAAAATGAAAAATGACACCCTAAAACATATGTTTCAAGAGAATAAAGAATAAAAAATTAATATTAGCAACTGAACAAACTGCACATTAGGAAACAAAAAAGACAAACATGTTATACAAAATATACTGAGGATTTGATAGGAAATGAAGGGAATTAATGTACTGAGAGAATAAAAGTTGTGAAATTATAACTCAAAAGAATAATAAATGAAACTAGATGTGAAAAAAGTATATGTTTAAAAACAAAAATATATACGTATATAATTAAGATAATTTTTTACTCAAATAATATTATAAGTAAAAGAAACAATTTATATTGTAAAATAGAATATGAAACTTATAAATTAATAGATAAAACAATAACAAAATGATTACAAAAATAAAACAGGTAAAAAAAAGAACAAAATATAATATAATAATATAATATAATAACATAAAAATTATTATTAAAGATTTATAAAAGAAACACAACTAGCATATGAAATATATATTGAAGAATACACAAATAATAAATAAGTACTATTAGTAAATAAATTAAAATTGAAGCGAAAACAAAATGTAAATAGTTAATTCATAAAATACTATAAAATATAATGTATAAACAAAACGTGTAAATAAATAGTTCAAATAAATATATTATCAAAATTGATAAAATAAATATACATATAAAAATAAATAAAATACATATACAATAATATATAAATACAAAATAAACCTTTTGTACAGACATTAATATAGTTTAAAGATATAAAAGATTATGTTAAAAATTTAGAAAATGTAGATACATATACTTAAAACCATAGAATAAGCAGCTAAAAAACATAAAAACATAAGAACTGATCAAGAATAATAATGATAAGATAATACATTTATAATATGTAAATATAAAAATTTTTAATGTACATGAAGAAAATAGAAATGCTATAAGATTCAAATCGTGTATGAAATGTATAACAGCAATAATAAGATATTGTGCCATTAATTAATATAGGAATGTAAATGAGTAAAAAAATTGTAAATAAATAAATTGTAGATTATTATGAAAAAGTATAAGTAAATAAATATGTACACAAGAAATTTTAAAAGTAAATATATAAGAGATTAAATGTATAAAAAATATATAATCAAATAAAAACTTAATTATGTTATATGTAATACAATGTAAATTATTGTTTGATAAAGAATACTACTACTTCTACTATTACTTTATAGATTAGATTTATTTAAGCACAATATATTACATTGTTATTTATATATGATATAATCGTATGTGCTCAAATTTTCATATAACATAATTTTCATCACTTAATTAATTTAAACTATAAATTTTATATATTTCCATATTTTTTCGTTTTTTAACCAACATTTTATCCTCCGTTTTTCCGAATTTTTCTCTTTAGTTTTAATTTTATTCCCTTCTTCCAATCTTAAATAGTCTGTTTCTCTTTTACTTATCTTTATTCCCTTTTTTCCATTGAATCTTGTCTGATTTGCTCATATCTTTTATTGTTCTCTTCAATTTTAGTACGCCTGTACGCCCTTTTAATCTTTAAACTTTAAAACTTTCTATTTTTTAACTTGATTTTTATCTCTTTTATATTTCTTTCTCCCTTTGGTTCGTGTACGGTCTTGTGTAATCTGGTTTTAAGTTTTAAATCTTAAATTATTATCTATCTTTTTATTTAATTTAATAATTCTCGCATCTCTTTCGCCTCCTTTATCATGATATCTAACACTCCACTGGACAAACAAACTGTACCTCCCTCTTTGTTCTTTTTTCCCATGCCATTCCCTTTTCATTCATTTATATCTTCTTCCGTATACTTTTCCACTTCATCCAAGCCTACGATAGTTATGTTATTTTTTTTCCCTTTCTCGTTTTTCCAACATTTATTCTCATTGCTCTTTTCTTATTCCTTCTTGTTTGTTTCTGGAATTTTCCCCACTATCTTTATTTGCTACTTGGCTTCCCTCAATTGTTTTTCCCTTGTATTCTTGTATTATATATTATACCGCTTCTAGCTTTTCAATTTTTTCCATATTTTCTTAGTTTCTCTTTACAATTTTTTATTTTCTCATTCCATGCCTCCTTCATTTTTTTATCTCTTCTATATTTTTTATTGTTATTTCCATTTTCTCCTTTTCAAACATTCTTTTAGCATATTTTTTTGTATCACTGACTTATAAGCTTTTCTTTTTATAACCGATAGTAGATTTATGATTGTCTATCAAGTATTTTTCTATGATTCTCTCTATTTCTACCGTTTTTTTCGTTTTACTCATTTTGTTACGCGCATACACCGTATATTTTCTTAGCTTTTCCTCGTAGTTATCTAATCACATTTTTTGCGCTTTTTACTAAGCTTTCTACTTTTTTTATATTGCTCGCTTTTATTATCCTGTATGATTTATCATTTTGTGGTCTTTTTAACTTATTTTTTCCAAATTTATTTCTTCGTTATCTTCTCTATTTCTAAGTTTATTTAACGCCATGCCCATGACATGTATCTTACGCGAGCTTTTGCAGTAGACCTTTACTATTTTCTTATATATATTCTTCTATTTGGCATCATCTTATATCTTTTATCGTATCATCTCTATCGTCTTTTTTAAAAATCGACACTATTATCCTATTTCTTTACTTCTCGTACCTTTTTTGTATTTTTTTCTATATTCTCTTTGTTCTAGACTTCTTTCATCTCATGTATTTATTTATAATCTTTTTTTTACCCTCAACACTTGATCTTACCAATATCCGCTTTTTCTGTTTCTTTCTATGCCCTTCTTTTTTATTAAGTTATTTCCAGTTTTTATGTGACTTCCTTATATCATTTTTCTCTATATGTATCTGCTGTTACTTTCGTCCAATCTAATTTCGTCCTTTTCTTTCGCTTGCCCCTGTCCATTATTTTTTTGTATAATTCTATTCCCAGTGATAAATAGCCAGATGTAATTCTTGCTTACTATATCCTCTCTCTCTCTGTCTCTCATTGTCTTCATTTACTAACACATAATTTATTACAGGTGCACATTTTTTATTATATGTAAATTTCTTTCCCTATTTTTGTTCTATCCATATCCATCTATATATTTTTTTCTTCAATCAACATTTTTGTCGATCCTTACACTTTTTAGTCTAGAATACATTCCCAGATTTAAATTTTAATTCTTTGTCAACCAGATATATTCCAAATCTGTTCTTAATTTTTTCTTTTCTCTAATTTTGCTATTTACCTTGATAACTTTTCCTTCTTTTGAATATTATCTACTTTTCCTTTTTACCTTTTTTACGCTTTACACCAACACTTGATCTTCAGTAACTATTTTATCGAACCTTATTCTTGTTTCTCTTCTTTTTTATTTTCCTGAATTTTGTCTATAGTTCCATTTTCTGTTTTCCCTGTATAAATTTTAAGTCCTTTTTTATAAAAAGCTTCAATTACCTCAATTTATATTTGTTCTACAATATTTTGTCGACGTCTTTTTCGTCCTTATATCAAGCTCCTTTATAATCTTTTCCTTATTATAGTTGAACTTTTTATAGTAACAGTTTTTCTTTTGTTTCAACCATCTTTTTTATATTTATTATCTTATTATTTTTATCGGCTGTTTTCTTATTATTGATGTTTATACTTGTATTTTTGAACCAGCTCAATTACTTTCTTCTAATTTTTCTTCACATCCTATTTTATTTTTCTTATTTCAATGTTTTATTTTGTATTCTTTTCTTAACTTTTTTTCTAGTTCTATTAAAGTATTTTCTGCGTATTTTCTTAGGCCTTTCATACGCTCCTATATAACGGTTTTTTTCTATTTGATGATTTCCGTTTCTTCTTTTTTTAGTTTTGATCTTCGGGCAGAGAAATTAACTGCCCGTTTCTCACCTTTTCTAAATTACACTTTTTTATTTATTTATTTGTTATTATAATATATTATTTATTTCTTTTTTGAAACTTTTGAAAGTGTGAGTTTTGCGACCTACTCTGGTTTGCTGTATTATTGTTACGCTTTCTGTTTCAACTCTTTCTGCTGTTACACTACCGTCCCTAATTCGTTCCTTAAAAAACTTCCTCTTTTCCTTTTATTCACCATATCACTACATTTATCTTAATTATGTCACTTCAGTTTATATTCCTATTTCCTTTAACTATTTCACTTTTCTCTTTTCGCTTTATTTTCTCAATTATTTAATAATTTATTTACTACTTTCAATTCTTTTTTACTCTTTTCATTCACAACACGTTTACCTCAAGCACTGACTTGTAATCATTATTATTAATAATACATTATTGTGTAAACAAATTTGTATGCATAGGCGTTATGGAATTACTATGTTAGTACTATAATGTGACAGGTTTGGTAAAAAGGAACGAGAGATAAGGAATCCAAGCAGAACCAATAAAAAATGGTTGTTTTCAAACATGACTGGAAGGTAAACAAAATAAAAAATCTTTGGCGCGACACTTTAACGAATGCGTAGTTATTTTTTATAAAAATAATCGTGTAAAATGAATATAATAGAATTTCATATAGGATAAATGAGGTATAAACAAGTATATTTAATTTGGGTCGTTCAATTTATCTAAAATTTTTTTCTATTTTTGTGAATCCTTTTATTCAATGTATAAACTGTTATATCTACATATACAAAGTATTAGTGAATAAAATTTTGTTGTTGTAAATTACATGACATGATTTTTTTAAATTGAATTTTTTAATTGTTTTATATTACTTCAGAACTGGTAACTAGAATTTATTGGATTTTAAATGATATAAAACTGTTAAGCTAATACTATCAGTTTTTGTGTATCACAGATGATTTTATTATAATAATACTTTAATTATAATAATAAAAGTTCTATCAACGTTAAAAAAATCTTAGAATTTTTTCATAATTTAAATTTGACGTTTATATGCTAAAATCTGAGTATTTATTAAAATAAAAGATAAATTTTTGCATAATTAGTTAGATTGATTTAAAAAAAGTTAATATTTTATTGTTCACTTAAAATACAAGATATGTTTATCAACTTGTTTATTTATGATAAATATATTAGATAATATTTAAAAAAAATTAATTTAAAAAATTTTTGATATATTTATCGTAACGTATAAAATAATAATACAGTTTATTTTGATTTTTTCTTTTAATGATGATAAAATCAATTTAATCCAATAAAATAGTAATTATTGATAATTTTTATTAAGGCTTTATTATTTTTTATGTAATTATCTCATTAAATTAAGTGTTATTCTTTATTAAATTTTATTTATTAAGTAATACAACTTTCATATATCAATATTCATATTTGATTTTGAAAAATAGAAATTATTACTATATTCTAATTTCAATTGTTATATTATATGAACGTTTTCTGGTTTTCTAATATTTACTTTGCTTAGAAAAAAGCCTTCTATAAAGAGTTGATTACGTATCAGATATTGCAGTAGTAGATAAATTCTTCGTTATCAATGATCTCTTGTAAATGTAATTCTTACTATCTACATATGCATAGATACAACTTATATTTTCGAATTGAACATTATGGAGCCTATTAAACGCTGTTAAAAGTCGGCATAAAAATCATTTGACTCATCTGAATTATTATGATCAATGATAATTTTTCAATTATATGAAATGCCTACCTGTTATTGATAATTATTCGTATTATATTTTTGTTACTTATTTTATACGATAAACTTGAATCTTAAATCCTTGATTTTTGCTACTACAGCTGAATTACTATTATTTCTTATGTATGTACTGACTACATTATCTAAGTTTTAAATGACACGTATTAAATAATTTTGTAAACTTTAAATTTTTTTATTTTAATAACTTAAAAAGTACATTCTATTAAATTTAAGTCAATTATAATTTAAAAAAATTTGAATCTATTTTGGAATATATTTATGTCTTACTTTTATTTTTATTTTTACTTTTATTAAATATAAATATTTATTCTAAGATGTATGTACTAATCTTACTTTGATTTTTTTTAATTTGGCTTTAATTTAATTGTAATAACATTTTTAATGACGAGTAAATTATTAATTTCTTATTAAACTAATTATATAAATAATTATATGATACAATGTTCTCAATTATACCTTAAGTATTAAATAAGTATATAATCCTCTAAAATTTAATTTTCTGTTATACAACGTATACATTAATTAGGAAGGAATTATTATTTCTTCTTCATAATTTTTTATAGAATATTTTCTTGAAGTATAATGATTCATAATTATAAAACAATTTTCCATCGATATTTTCAAATTTTAGTACTTATTTTACTATTCCGATTTTAAAAATGTCTAAATTATTATTTTTTTATAGGAAGGCGTAGTATTGATGGTCGAAGTACTTTTGGGACGAAACGAATAAAGCTTGATTACGGAAATCAGAATGCACATGAGAAGAATACTTTTTCATACAATTCAAATGAAGAAAGAAAATTAGATATTAATAAACCAAAAAAATTTTTTAAAAGTCGAAATATGATACCAGTCATCGAAGAATCACAGTCAGTTATAGGAATATGTCAATCAATTCCAAATTCTAATCTAATTCAAGATTCAGAAAAGAAAGAACCATCAATTGAAAAATCTTCTATAAACATGAAGAAAGGTGATAACAATCTTGATTCAGTTGTAGAATCATCTTACCGAGATGAAGGAAAACCTCCAATTGTTTTAAGAATATGTAAAGGTACAGCTAGATTAGTTTGTTCAGAAGATTCTGAACACGAAAGCTATCGAATTTCAACATCTTCGCCAGACGTAAATATTGAGGACAAAGTGAATTTACAGTGTATAAAATCGGATATTAAGACGCATTTTTCTTCCTTAGATAAGTCAGATATGAGAACCACACGAAGTCGATCAAAAAATTTAAGACTTGATGTTTCTTCGAGTACTGTAAATTCGTTAATTAATTCTCAAAATTCTGGTCTTTCATTAACATTAAGAAAGTCTGTAACTGATTCTAACAATACACTTGTCTCTCATTATGACATTGTAAAGACTGAATGTACTTCTTCTAGTAGTAATAAAATAAATGAAAAATTAGTAAAACATGATCAAATTTTACCAACAACAACGCAAGAATTGATCGATATTTTATCAAGTGATGTTGAAAATGCACAAAAAAAACTAATTAATGAAAATAAATATGATATCAAAACAGACGAAAATATAAAATACGAAATAGAGCATTCTACGAAAGATTGTACTCAAAAAATAGATTTTAAAAATTTAGAAACCAATGCAGTAAATAATATTAACAGTGATAAACAAAAAATTGATGTAGAAATTGAGCATCATATCAACAGTTTATCCTCTTACACTAGTGATTCAATAACAATGAGCAGACACAATAAAAGTCTTACAGTGAAATCTGTGGACCAAGACTCGTTTTCTAGTAGTGATGAAAGTGAAAGTGTCAGTGGTAATTTACAGAGTGAACTTCAAAGTGAATCCCCATGTCTTATTTCTAATTCAGAAACATCTACTATTATAACAAAAAATATATCTATTAAACCTGCAATCATTAAAAAAGGTAGCATATTTAAAACTCGTTCTACTGGAACAACTAATGGTAATAAAAGACGAGCTCTTTATAAACATAAATGGTGTGATAGTGACAAAGAATTAAAATCAATAAATAGCGATAGTAATAGAATTAATACTCCAAGTACTTCTTGTGCAACAATGCATCATCCACGTTTAGTAGCTTTTGATGAAGAATATGAAAATTCATCTTTAACACGAATTGTTACTTATCCTGAAACTAGAGTTGATATTTCAAATGATGTAGAATCTGCTGTAACAAGTATACGATGCGGTAAAAAAGTTAAGGGAGTAAGTAATTTTGAACAGAATTTTTTTATAGAATATAATTATAATTCATATTATTAGTGTTATCACAACTGTTATTATTGTTTTATTGATACTATCAATATTAATTCCAATATTGTTAATCTTTTTTTATTAATATTATTCTTATCAATGTTGCTATTATTAAAGTTAGACAAATACAGAATATTCAATTATTTAATTATATTATAACAGTTTACAATCTAACAATAAATTTATTCAACGTACTTGATTTTTTTTTATCTTATATCAAATTCATTAAAAAAAAATTATTTTGTCTTAATATATTTATAAGTATTTTAGTTTAAATCTTTCAACTATTCATTTAAGTTTTTAATTATGATATATTCTCAATTTAATTATTTCATTTTCAAAAAATATAATTTAAATTTTATGTATTTTCAAAATATTTGTTTAATGTTCAAAATAAGGGAATTTTATTGCACATTATGCTTATAAGAGGTAAGATACACTTTTTATAATGTTATTTAGTGTACTTAAAAGATAATATGCATAAAGAAAGAAGTAATTAATCGTATTGTATTGATTATAAACTGTAAATCAATAGTAGTATGAGAATATACCAAGTAATTGGTAAATTTGTTTTATTCAGATATTTTTATCTTTTTATCAGGGTTTATATTATTCATAAAGTTTATTAAATGTTCAAAATTTCTTTTTTCAAAAAATTAAATAATTTATAAATTTTCTTGATAAAAGAATTTATTTAATTGAAAATTTGCAACATTTATTCTAAGTTATAAGTTGCGTTTGATGTCATTATACTTATATTATTTGATGTTAATTTATTTTATTTATGATATTATTAAAAATATTTAATATTAAATATAATCAAATTTTGAAATTATTTAGGAATATCTATTAAACTATTTATAATAAATAATAGCTACCTACCAAAAAATTATATTTAATCGATTATGGAATTGATAACTAATTAATTTATTACAAGAAAAATAGGAATATATTTCTGAAGATTTTTAAATAAGTGCAGTTGTTATTAATCATTAGATAAATAATTGTAAACAAAGTATTTTAATTAATTTAACGTGTTCAGTTACAAGTATAACTCTGTTTTTTGATATTATAAAAATTATTAATATCATTAATAATAGAAAATCAATTTAAGTGCGCCCGTGTATAATTTATGTACATATCATTGCATGCGCATTCAGGTTTTATTTAAAATGGCAAATACACGCCGAAAATTTCTTTTGGATCAAGATACCATGCACTATATTAGCTTTTATTAAAAGACAATGTACAGATACAAGTATATCGGTGACCTAATTATTAATTTTTAGTCGACTGAAACAATTACATTGCTTTTTGCAAAGAAATAAATAAAACTTACTTTGTCGTATTTAGCAAGTTTTGTGAATAATTAAGAATTTTTTTTTAAATTTTTGTTAAAAATGGAATCAAGTTTAATAAGAAGACTATATAACAAAAAATTAATTTAATTTTTCATTAAAAAGTATTTTTTAAAATAAATATAAGTTTTATAATTCATCTTAATATATATTAATTTTAACATTATTTTATTCTTATTAGATTTTACGTTTGTTGATATGCGTAATTCAATTTAAAAATAATAAGAATTTTCTGAAATATTAAAAAACCTTAAATAATATTTATATAATCTTTAATTGTCACGTAGTATATTGAAACTCCTTTATGAACCCTTATAATATATTTTCAGAACAGAATACCTTCATTTTATAAAGTAATAGTAAAACGCATCTTTTTATAGCACTTTAAGTTGTATCTGTTATTAATGCTTTATTTAAAGTATCATTAGAAATTTTTTTTTAACATTAGTAAATTATTACGAACTATTAAAATAATTTTAGAAAATAATGTCGATATCTGATAATTATAGACTATAAAAACAAGATTTTATACCATTAAATATTTTATTGAAAAAATAAAATTTCCTTTGTCGTTCATCTTCCCTTCAATCTTTTAAGGAATTCCATTGGAGCTTAATAACTACCGAAGTGAGCGACATGACCGGGTTTACCACTGTATCAGAAATATTTGGTTAATATCGCATATTATAATAATATAAACTTCAATATATTTACTAAAAATATAACTATAATATAGTTTTTGTAAATATTTTCATTTATGTAGAATTTTTTGTGTTTCTATATGTTGTAATCTTACTAACGCGCTTGTATACTATCTTCGCTTTTGCAGTAAGATACTTAAGCTTTTTCTATTTCTTGCAGTGACTTAAAAGGCAATAGTGTACATAAGAGTTGTGAGTCATTCCAACTGCAATGTAAAAAATAAAAAAAAAAACGTACCAGACTTTCAAAATTGAAAAAAAATAAAAAGTTTTTTATAATCAATATAATTATATATACTAAATTATTTTGAATAACAATTTATCATAAATTAAGATATTTCATTGTTAACGTTAAAAATGCCCACATTCATCTAATATATTTAATCTTTCAATTTAGATGATATGGTTTTTTAATTTTATTAAACAAATTTAATAATAATATTATATATAATATTATACTATATTTGTTATGCTATGGTTTTACACTTAACGTTCAAATAAATTTGGCTTTGACATAGTTTTTACTTCTTATTTATATATTTTTTTTTCGTTTTTCTTTACTTTTTTAATGTACTTTATACATTAAAAATATATGTTATGTTTTTTAGCTTATATGTTTTTATCACCATTCCCTCATCTGCTTGTTTTGAATTCCATTGCACTAAAATCTTCCGTGACTTGTTTCATTGTTTCTTTTTTCTTGCACAATCGACACACTTTTTCTTCTTCTGTTGACCAATATTTGTTTCCCCTCATCTTATTAGCCAACCTAAATCTTGATAGTATTTTCATCCGAATCTTATTATTTCTGCTTTTTTTTACATGCGCACAGTCTTTTTCGTTCATGTCTTCTATCATGTCGTACTTGAATGCCTTATTATTACGACTTAATCTACGCAATATTCTACTTTTCAAATATTTTACAAATTAATTTTATTTATTTTTCTTTTATTTTTATTAAAATTTTATAACAATGTTATTACCAATAGAGTTTTGTCTCCGATTTTTTTATCGAGAAGGTAAAGGTTGTAAAAGTGTTTTTGGCTGTTTTAGTCAGTTTCAGTTACGAATCGTGGATTACAAGGTTTCCTTTGCTGCTGGTATTAATTTTTCTAATTTATTTATTTATAAATATATATTTTTTATTACTTCTTAATTTAAGATTACTTGAACAAAAACTGTTGTTATCACTGTTATTATGAGAGCAGTCGAGTGGAAAAAGGCGAATATACCTTTCTTAAAATTCTTTTATAGAGAAAATCATTGGTTTTTGGATTAAAAATCTTGTTTAGTAAGCCAAGCACAAGAAAGACATTTTCGCAATACACCCAACTTCTAAACGTTACAATAAGGTAATGTTCTATACACTAGTTTGTATTACAATACGTATCAAAATAAATATTTGCAATATACTAAACATCCAAGTATTACAAAAAGTTTTTGACAAGTACTTTATCTATAATTACAAATTATTACAGTATCTTTAGATTTTTGTTAGTAACTTATGTATAATTGCATCTGTTTCTCTACTTTTATTTTCTCTACCTCATCTCACAATCCGTATCAAGGTTTTTAAATTTTTCTCTCCACCTTCACTATGACATTAATAGTATTTTTCTTTTCCATTAAATATCTTTTAAACTTTCATTTTCTTGCACTTTGTACATTTTTATAAGTTTTAATACACAAATTATAAATTTTATAATTATTTTTTTTAATTTTTTTAATTGTACATTTTATTCTGTCTATTTCATTGATGTGCCCTTTGTTACGCCGCTTTTACACTTTCCTCTGTGCACATCAAAACTTTGTCATTCCATCGCTTAATCTCACTTTAAGTCCTTTTCATTTTTACAGTTTTCTCATTTATTTCACTTTACTTTTATTCGTCTTCTTTCTACTGATTTCTTTAGTACTTTCTTATACTATTTATTTTTTTTATTCCTTAATAATAATATCATAATAATTATAATAATCTAACTATTATTTTATTTCAATAAATATACATTCTAACATTTATACCTTACATCATTACATATTACGGTATATATTCTGATAATTAAATTATATTGCAAACACTTCAGATGTTGATCCTGAATCGATTTTTTATTGTTATTTTTATTTTTACCATTATCATTGATAAATAACCTTTTGTACGAACTGTATCAGATTTATTTTTTCAACGATCAATTTATCTGCAATTGTCCTCTTAAAGAGAAAAGAAGTTATTCATTTTTTTACGTTTTATTTCATTGATTACTACATTGAAAAATTCGGACATGATTCGATTTCAAGTTAATTTAATTAATTTTTAAGTAAAATTAAGGCAAATGATCTGATTAGTAACCTTAACATAATCTGCGTGTACAGTCTATAACTATTGATATTATCTTTTACAATTGAGAGTAAAATCAAGTTATGTTTTCTTATTATGTCTTCTCCACCTTTTAAACAAATATAAAGAAGGATAAGGAAAAAATATATTTTTTTATCTGCGTATGTATTGTTATTTTTAGAAAAATACGGGTTAAAATTGATGTGTAGATTATATAATATGAACTTTATGGTAAATGATATTGTAAAAATAAAGACTATTAAAACAAAGATTTATTCTATACTTAATTGTTAAACTACTATAGTAGTCTAAACTTATAAAAAAGAATCCTCTTAATTAATTTACAAAATTTCACATTTTTAAGATACAGCAAACAGTATATTGTAATCATAAAAAAATTATCATAAAATGATTCCTTTATAACAAAAGAAATTTTTAGTAGTTTTGTGTTTAAAATACTTGGAATTATTAATTATTATTTAACAAAGTAGAAACAGTTAAAAAATTAATATATTTATAAGTCAGATTTAGTGAAAATAAAAGAGTTAAAGATTTTTTAACCCTTTTTGTTAAAAGGGCATTTTAGAACAAAGACGAAAATTTTTAATGTGCTCATAAAGAATATGATATTGTATGAAGCATAATTTTGAAAATGGAAAAGCTGCGAGGAAACAAAAAGATGCAGAGATAATACAGATGTTGAATCTAGATTTAAATACACAGCATCACATTTTGATATTAGAAACAGATGAAACAAGATAGAAATAAAGGTAAAAGAGTGCATAAAAACAAAGATTATAAAAAGAAGGAAAAGTTTTTGAAAGAAATAGAAGAAAGTATAAAATGAAAAGGGAAAATGACAGTGTAAAAGGAATAAAAATTTGATACATTATCTGATAGTTAAGTTACTTTTGGATGGAAAAATTAGAGAGGGCTAAAATAGTATGGAAACAAATGAAGGTAATAAAAGTACGACAGCAACAGCAAATTTTGATAAATAAAAGATAAGCTTTAAATAATGCAAAAGTTAAACACAACACAATAGAGCGAGCAAAAAAAAATGTGTATATGAAAAGAAAAAAAGAGAGAAAATTAAATATCGAATATAGTCATTAGCGATATTTAGAATGGTTAATGAAACAAATAACAAGAAATACTTGTTAATCCAAGAACAAAAAATGTAGATTGTGTGATAAATAAAAAGAAATGTAGAAGTTATGAAACAGTTCAATATCACGAGATTTAAAGCAGTTAATCAGAAAATATTAAACGTGATAAGAAACGTACAAATATATCGTAAAAAATTTAATATAGCAGAGAGAGATGAAAAAAGGAAAAGGGATACATGAGACATTGTAATAAGACAGTAAAAAAGTGAAGAAGAAAAATAAATAAAGGTGTGTGTATGTATCATAAATAATATGATAAATATGTAAAATATTAGTTGTATGTAAGAAATTAAAAAAAAAACAAGAATAAATTGTTATTAGTGGATAATAGTATATAATTCTACTACGATTATAGCTTAAAATTTTTTTTAAATATCTAAATAGCTGGAGTCATTCGAGAGTATATTATTTCAAACATATTTTATACAGAATAAATCTATTTTGGTTTAGTAGTAATTTTGGAAAATGGTAAGGGTGGAAAATAAGAATATTCTAATTATTAACTGTATGCTTCGAATGTAGAGTTGAAGTTTTCCATTCCATTACATTGCCTTAATGCAGATTTAGCTACGCATAGAGGATTTATCCAAATAGTCTTTGCATATTTTTCAACTGACTGAAACCAATTTTTTAAGCCTCCTTCGGTTATTAATGACAAGGATCGTAAATTCGTTGAGCAAAATTATATAGCAATTTAGTAATCTCTAAAAAAAAAAATAGTATTTGCGAATTTAAATCCACGAATAAAATAAAAGTATTGATTATAATATTTTACGTCTATTTATTTTTAAAATTTTGACAAATGTTATTAAAATTAATTAAAGACTATCGAATAAAATATATTTATAAAATAAATATTTCTTTATATAGTTAAGGTAGAATATTACGTCCAATATTACATTAAGATCAAGAGCTTATTTAATATTTAGTCTAAAAACTATTCCATTTATTATTATTCCATATTATTAATGCCAAACACGAAATCTATTTGTAAAATATTTAACATGTATATTTTTTTATAATAATTTTGGAAGTGTAAACAGCTCTTTGTAATACATGTATAATTTTTAGAATGACTGAAATTTATACAATTAAAATATTTATAGTTAAATATCGTTAACACAAATAACAGTGCATTAATAATTGTACATTTATTTCATTATATTGTTGTACATACACGCTGAAATAATTTTAGTATTATATAATGTCTTTCGATTATTTTTGATAAGAACTTTTTGAAACTATATTGAATAAATATTTAATAAATATAATAAAATAAGTTTATTAAATTAATTTCATTTTCAGTTCTATACCGTTGTAAAAAATGTTAAGAAAGCCCATCAAATTCAAGAAAGTGGAGAATTTCAAGAATTTAATGATGATGTTGAATATATTTTGGATACTTTAAGGGAAAATAATCCCAATGCTACGCGTTGTTTATCAGCAATCCGACTTGCAAGTAAATGCATGGCTCCTGCATTTCGGATGCATGTTCGTGCGCATGGAACTGTCGCTAAATTTTTTAAAGCTCTACATGACGCAACAACTGATCAGGTAAAATAAATTATATATAATAAATTTGTATAAATATAATTTTGTAATTAAAATATAAATCATAATTTTTATTAATATTTTTAAAAAATTATATTAAATAGCTCTTTTAAATATTCCGCAAACGGAAAAACAGGTTTTTATGAGCTGCGTTGTAATGATTCGGTCATTAACATGGGTTTGATGTTAACTTATTAAAAATACTTATCAATTGTGTGAGAAGAGTGATAAGTTTACTCAGATTTTTGTCTTATGCGCATTACTTGAACAAGTATTTCATTGACAGGTAATAAGTGCTTTTGTCAGATAAATTTTGTTCAGGCGCGAATAACTGTTTTCCTTTATCAATTTTGTATTATCGTTCGCAATATAGTGACCCGTCGTAAGACTTTGTAATATAATAACTCCCTTAGTTATATTGAGTAGTATATATTGCGTATATAAACTGGCATGATAGGAGGCAATCTTTGCCGTTAATACAATTTCAGTATCTATCAGGCAATCATTGTTTTTGCACGTCGTACATTTTTGTATTTTTGTCATAATGGCTATTATTGTTCTGGAATTGTGCAGTTCTCAGTTTCGTTATGTAGTATTTGAAGTATTATTTTTATTGCTACCACCTTATAAGTTTTTCAAATCTTTTGAGCACTTATTAACTATATTTCTAGGGACTATCTTGTCATTTTACACCGTTGATACAGTAGCAAGGTTAAGGTTTGCAACTCTTAGTCTACTGTTAAGTTATAATTTTTTATTGCAATGATTTACGTTGTTAAAAGATAATTTCTGTCGCAATAAACCAATGTTCATTAACGCGTCAGCAATTCATAATAACTATTTTATACAAAAATGAAAATTTAAAAAGTTTATTGGATATGCATCTATATATAAGTTAAATACAAAACTCATTATTCTTAATCATCTTGTTTTTTGCCGAATTTTAATACAGCAATATTAATGCGTTTTTCATTAATATAATATTTATATGCATTTTTAATCTGTTTGGTGACATAAGCGCGCTGATTTTGCTTTTTTGATAATTTCTCTTTCAATATTTACATTTTTTGTTTTTTGAATATTGCGGAATTCTTGAATAATAAAATCAGTTATAACACATTTTTTAATAGTGAAATAATCTAACCGAGATTGCACATATAATATATATATAATTATCATAATTAAAAAGAATTATTTGTGCTCAAGAAATAATATTTTTTTATAAAAATTAATTAATTTGTTGATAATTTTTATTTAGAGTCTTGCATTGTGCACTGCTACAGTAATGTTTGTACTAAGTCAAGATAGACTTGCAATGGATTTGGATAGAGATTGCCTTGAACTAATGTTGAGTCTTCTGGAATCTGACGCAAGTCATAAAAATGCTTTAGATGATTGTGGACTCAGTTATACAGAATTATTAAAAAATAAAGAGAAAGTACGTCAACTTTGTGCAGATATTCAAGCTCAAGGTCATGCAAAACATTTGAATTTAGATAATATTACTGTAAGTAATTTTATTATTGTTGTTGTTCTTATTAATATTATTATGTATATGTATAGATTCTGTGATTATTAAGAAACTTTTATATTTATAAAATTTTAGTCTGTTGTTATATTAAGCGTGAATAATGATATAAGAATGCAAATTTGTTTAAATATAGTTATAAACTAGAAATTTTTTAAATGTAGTTATACATGCTTTGAGAAATAATTTGATTTGACAATAAAAACAAGATTTTTTTAAATTTGAATAAAAAATCAACTGAAATATTAGTTTACTACTTAATTTTAAGAATTTAAGAAAATAGAAATTCAAAAAGTTCATTTGATGATTAGATGCTTCTTTTTTAAAATAAATATTATTGTGCTATTATTAATTAAAATAAAAAATTTTATAGCAAATATAATTTTAGATTATTGAGTTTTTTTATTATATTATGTATTATATCTTAATTTTTCTCCGATGTCTGTCCGTTATACGTCGGAAAATTATAATGTTAAAAAATACCTTAACTTCGGGATTGAATCAATACTTTATTGATTTCATTTTTTAGCGAGTACATATCACCAAATAATTATCTAATTTCTGATATTATTTTCTTATATTCTTTGTTTAATTTAAGTTTTAGATAATTGTTAAAATTGATAAACAAATTACAATATAATATATTGAAATAGTAACTTTCGGTATAATAATAGTATAATGAAAAGCACTTATTCTAATGAGAATACTCGATAAACAAATTTGTAAAAGGTTCTATATAAGAAAAACAAATTAACTAAACGACTGTAGTGAGAAATAACATAATATTGATCGCGTAATATATGAGTCTTCCATTCCAAGCGTGAAGTCATTGAAAGACGTGTAAATCTCAAGAACTATTTTAAGTTTGGTCAATAAGTAGACTTAGAAAACTTTTTATGAAATATGTCTTGGACTTCAATATTATTAATCAGTGTATACAAGTATTATATTGAGACTGTAAATTTCGCTTTAATAAAGTAAATATATAATCCATATCTTCTTGTAAGAAAAATCTTTTATTCTAAATCAATTTCAATTCTACTAATCAAAGTTGAGTAATGAGCAAAGTTAACAATCATGACAAGGTTGCATATGGTGACATGAATAAAGAAAATTTATTCTTGTTATATATTTTAGAACTTCTCTTGCTACACATGATAAGCTATAATTTATTAGTACGAATGTTAATCTAAAGATCAGAACAAGCTTCGCCCTCTATATAAGCAAAGCATACTAAGCAGAGTCTTAAAACAAGAGTTGCGCATGCGTTTACAGATTCGTGCTGGATCGTTTTATTTTAAAAAACTTATTACCTTTTGTAACATCTTATAAAAATGTTTTTCAGAGAATACATGTAAATTTAACGCTTTATTATTTAATAGATTTAAAAATTATTATTTTATACTTTTTTTACTATATCATTTTTTCAACGCGATATTATACTTTCTGAAAACCTAAACGAATCATTTGCAGTGAAAAAAGAGGAATAAATTATTAAATAATTTCACATACTTAATTATATAATATTGTAAATTAATTTTTTTTTAATTAATATTTTGGGTTATTTAAAAAAAGAATTGTTAAATAAGTATAGAATTACATATATTATTATTTATTTAATAATAGATACTGTGAATGATTATATGTGAAAGATCGAATGATTTATTGAAAAATATATTTTGTTTTTTTGATTTTATATATTATATTTTTAGTTTTATTGATTGAAAAAATATTAAATATAAATAATATTTTTCTTCAAATTGCAAGTAATGATATAGATACAGTATAAAAACAAATGGAAATAATCATTTAATAACAAAGTTATTCTTTAAATCAAAATATTTTATTCAGTAATATTCTTTATACCTTTACATTACTTTTATTACATCTCGTATAGTTCATGTAAAATTTGCTTCTAAAAAGTAAGTAAAAGTAAACATATATTGCTCTCTCAGAATAAATTTTATTGAGTACTTCAAATCGTTTACATAAAAAGTTTATATAAAAAACAATTTGAAATGGATGTTTAGTAAAAATAGTGATTCCTATATTTTTAAATATTGTGATGAAATTATAATTTAAAACCAGTTTTCAAATAATTGTATTTTATTTATAGGTTGGTCAATTGGCGATGGAAACTCTACTGAGTTTAACATCGAAAAGAGCTGGTGAATGGTTTAAGGAAGAGTTAAGAGAGCTTGGAGGCTTGGAACATATTATAAAAACAATTACAGAGTGTCATCGTCACATCAAATCCTTTGATATTTCAAATATTGGATGGAATGAACCATTACTAGATAAATTAAGAAAAGTTGATAGATGTTTAAGAGTATTGGAAAACGTATTTATATTAATAGTTTCAATTAAAATTTAATTAATTATTAATTTAGTTATAATGTTTTTAATAATTTTTTTAAAACTCGTTTATTTTGATTTAATAGGTTACACACATGAATGAAGAAAACCAAGTATACTTGTTAAAATATAATGATAGTATTTTAGTAATTACGTTGGCTAGTCTTTATAATTTTTGTGGTCAAGAAATTTTAAAATATCCTACAAATGATTGTAGTGATAAAACCTCAAATGGAGCAGTAATCAGAGAATGCTTGTTTGCAGTTATCAAAGTTCTTATCAATTTGACCCATCGCTTCAATAGACAATGTAAGATATAATTTTTTAAATTAAAATTTTTATTTATATATTTTTGTATAA
The DNA here is from genome assembly GCA_018907185.1 of Platyscapa corneri. Classification (NCBI taxonomy): domain Eukaryota; kingdom Metazoa; phylum Arthropoda; class Insecta; order Hymenoptera; family Agaonidae; genus Platyscapa; species Platyscapa corneri. The sequence goes on from JACCHW010000192.1 coordinate 36,606, forward strand.
GATTATTAATAAAAATTATTCATATATATTAAAACTTATTTAATAACTTTTAATAAAAATAATTCATTTTTTTTTTAAATCATAATTTAAAATCAAATATTTAATCATACAAAATACAAGATTAATTCTTTCAAAATCAAACAATGTTAAAAATTTCTATTTCAATGAATGAAATTATATGAATTTAATTAAAAAGAAATAAAAAAACGGTATTAAAATTGTTTGAAATATTTATATATATGAATAAATAAAGCAAGATCATTTTAATAAAATTACATTCAAAACTTTTGTTTATTTCAATGAAAAAATTTTTAAATTATCAAAGATGAATAGAAAATTAAATTTTGACATGAATATAAATTAAAATTAAATATACTAATATCTATAATTTTTTTTATTTTAAAAATAGTATGCAAACATGTTTATAATGTTTTTATATCAATTTTCTTTACAATTTAAATAATAATATAAAGCTCTTACTTTAATATGAAATTCTTTCGAATTGTTTAAATTTTAAAATAAAATTTTGGTTGAATTTATTATTATTCACGATTTATGTATGATAAGTAGTATAAGTAAAATATCTTAAAGTTATAAATTATGAAAATTTGTAGCAAATCAAAATTTTTAAAATGTGCAAACGATTATTTTGTTTTCTTTTTATACTAAAATTATTTTGTTTATATATGAAAAATAATTATGTAACATAGAAAAAGGTATTTTGATACATAAAAATGAAAAAAATAAAGATATTAGAATAACAGATGTTGAATTATATTAATTAGTAACTAAGTTCGAAAATGTCAATATTTTCAAAAAAACTAGTTATAAAATTTTAAGAGAAAATTATGAAATTGAAAAATATTAAATATTTATAATGAATCACACATGACTTTTAAATTAACTAGAAAAATTTTTATTTATTTCTGTAGATATGAAAACAATATATTACAGAATTCGTTAAAAAAATATTATAAAATAAATAATAACAAACTAATTTCTAATGTATTTAGATGGTTAATAATAGTGTAAATGAATCTATTTATGATGTAATTTTAAAAGCAACGTATCAAAAATCTAAAGAGATAAGATTTTTAATAATGGTCTTATTTTTTGTTTTTATTGATTTAAAAGATATTATAAAATATAATAATATTTTGTGAATATGAACACTTATCTTATAAAAACTATATTTATAGAGAATATTATAAATAATTTATATTCTTAGTTTTACATTCTACAATTTATAATTATTATTCACTTTTATTTTAAATATTTTTATAATTATGATATAATTTCCTGAAATAAAATATAATGTAACAATATCAAGAATTTCTGAAAATATTAATTTCAGTATTTTATATCATTTCAATTTATAATTTATATTACATTATTTATTAATTCTATAAAGTACGTAAAAAGTAACGATATATAATAGAAAAAGATTTTGTTTTAGCCGTTGGTGGAAAAACTGTAGGATATCAAGATAAAGTTATCGACAATAGTCTACACCTTATTTTACAAGTACCCCAATTTCTTCCAGAAGAAAAACGATTTGATATTATGATGCTTGCGTTAATTCTTTTAATAAATCTAATCGAACAATGTGAAGATAATAAAAAATTACTTATAATTTCAAAAAGATTTTCAACTACCCAAGGTACTAATTATTTTCATTATATAAGCTTTTTGACTCGAATAAGCTAATTCATTTTCTTAAAATTTATTTTTTTCAAATTTAAGACTTTACTAAAAAAAAGTGTTTTTACCCTTAGAAAATGGTTTAGATGCATTAATTAATCTTTTCTACAAACAAGAAGAACTTGCTCGTGCTGAAGAACAAAAAACTGATGCCATTTTAGATGGAAAAAAAGACTGTGAACAATCAGAAACTGTTTCAACAACTTCTAAATCTCAAGAGGAATTTATCGAAGAAACTGTTGCAAAACGTAAGTTCAGATTTATATTTTTTATTAAACATCAATTCAAAATTTATTTATTGGCATTATAATTTGTAAAATAACTTTTAGTTTTGCAAAAAGCTGGACGACACATGGAACATACTCTGATAGGTGCATATGTTGTACTTTTACTTGGATATTTGATTATGGATAATAAAGTAAGTAAAACATCATTTAATGAAAAAATATAATTTCATTAAGAATATTATATTTTTAGAAATAATAGTTATAAAAATTTGTGAAATAAGATTAATAGAAATTTCTCAAAAATTTTTTTATATATGCTATATTGTTATATTTTACAAAAATATTTTGTTATTTTTTTGCTTCATATACATGTTAATCCTACTAATCTACTTTCTATTCTATATACGATGTGATGCGATAAGACTTGCACATTAGTATTTATTATTTAAGTTCAAAATATAAAATTATTTTTAACTAAATATCTAAAATTACATGAAAAAATTTATAGAAATTCTAAGTTCTTATTATTATTATATACATAAAACGTTTTTCTACTTATTTATCTAAAACAAAGATTTTAGTAATACATTTAATCTTTCAAATATTGCTTTATAGTTAACATATATTAACAGTCCACTTTTTTAAATTGAAAAGATGAATTGCTTATTGTGCCAACATACGGCTTCTGCTATTTTTCATATTTTTCTTTAACAATCGGTAAGAATCATGTTTTTTTAAAGCGATTTTTATAATTATCTTCACTGTGGAAAGTAAGATTCTTATTAAAAACAGATATACATTCCGGGTTAAAATAATTGAATGAATATCTTCTAATAATTGTCATAAATAATAAAAGATCCACATAAACAGAATTCCACTTTGCTTTAATTATTTTGGATATTTTTTTCTAAATATAAAAGTGAATTATGGAAATTATGGATAGTTGGTGTTATTTTTTGTTATATAAAATATTATATACAGAAGAAATGAAATAGGTTTTAACAAGTTAAAATAAAAATATGAACCAGTTAAAAATTGTTCATGGTATTTTTTAAAGGAGTAAATGATACTAATGCCAACATTTTCTTATCAACTTTCTGTAAATACAGGATATATTAACAGTTTTTTATATTTGTGTATAACAGTGTATGTAAATATCATTTCTGACATTAATATTATCAGGCGTAATAATATAAAAAATATTATAGTAAATAGTAACTTAATAACTCTAGTATTAATATTTAATTTTTTAATTAAAGAAATAAAATTTTATTTTTACAAATATTAGATTTTTATAAAGATTTTTAATCCGAGTATATTATATTTATGATATTTGAGTTTAAAATAATCATATTTAAATTTGTTTTTAATATGTTATTGCTATTAATTATTACTAATATATATATTGCAAAAGATGTTGTCTATGTTTTACAGATATATTATTTAATTACATTTTTTATGTTTTTGTATATTTTTGAGTATTTATAGTTTTAAATATCTTAGTTGATTTTCGAAGAGTTTTAAAATTATATAGTTTAGTAATATTAATACAGTAGTAAGTTTCTGTCACTGATTGTGACTTCGCAGCGTTTTGTTGATCTCAAAGAGAGATTTTCGAAATTATGTTATATAAAATTGATTCGGACCTATTATAATATAAATAGTTAATAAAGGAAGAAATGTTAGAAATTATAAGGGAAAATAAAAAAATGATAACCAAGACACATTAGGACGATGAAATATTTTAATTTAAAAAGATTCAGAAGTAAGAGTAGATATTGATTGATAAATATTTATAAAGCTAATGCATAGATGGTGCTAAATCAATTAAAGGTTTTTAGTCAAATAAATTGACGCATGTAATTATCTCCTGAGGGATAAATTGAATAATATTTATTTAATATTTGTATTTTTATTTATTACTATTATTATACTACGTGTTCCCTAACTTAACAGATGACTATTAGTGAAATATAAATGTAAAAGACGCAAATTCCGTATGCACGATCCTTATAAAATATTTACAATTTATTTATTTTTAATATAATTTTTATTTTATTTAAGCGAATTAAACTTTTATCAGACTTTTTATTATCCTATTCACAATGAAAGTAAATCTTCAAACGAATGCCACCACCTTTGCGAGTACAAAATATATTTATTTTAATGTTATTTTTTATAATCACTTATTTTATTCTATTATACTGTCGCTATAATTATTAGCGAAAATATGAAGTGATACAATATTTTTAAATAATATTCTTCTGTCGATTATAACAATAATTTATTAAGCAAATTATATTAATTTCCGCTAGTAATTCGCAAACAAATTTACATAAATACAAATATATTACCTTATCGTAATCACTAACTGAATATATGCATCTATTAGAGGAAAAGAAAGATTTTTTCAGAACTAGCAAGTGAGTACATATTTGAACGAATTATTCCTTTTCCTAATATTAAAAATTGTATGGTTTGGAAAACCTCACTGTTGCTTTCGAAAGTGCAGTAGTAGAAACTGAGATTCTTTATTTTTCTTCTTTTTTGGTAATCTTAAGTTTAGATTATTTTTTAAACCGCTCTTTCCACGCCTGATGTTTTCTTCACTTTGAGATGTTGATGCGTTGATTGATCATCTGATTTACATTTATTTACAACTAGATAGTTGATTCATATTATATTAGTAAACTCAAAATTTGCTATTTAGGGCAAATGTAGTAAAGAAATAAAACAGAAAGGAGAAAGTAAGTGTATTATTTTTCTTGAAATTCACACCTCTAATTCGAGCTGCTGTTCATTTTCATTTCTTTCTTTTGATTCACACTTGTACCTTAATTCTCGGGCTCAGAAGTACTTTTTCTGTCAAGAGATTTTTCCACCCTTCTACCAGTCCACTGTAGCAAATTATTAGTGTGGTAAAAATCTGAAAATTATATTTTCGAGTAATTTAAGAAGTCTTGAAAATAGAATTTCAATACTCATTATTATATTACTATTATTATTATATATTATAAATTGCACTGTCTTTGCTGACTTGGACTGTTTTTACATTTTACAATGATTTTTTTCTCGGATTCGCAATCCAGCTCACTTGGAAAAACTCACTTTATTAAGGCCAAAAGTACTTAAAATCAAATCAAATGCTCTAAATTTTAAGACTTATATTTGTTTATTTAGCTCTATAAAAAGAACTACGCACAAGTTTGTGATATTTTCATTAAAGAGGACTAGGACAAATAAATTCTTATAAAATTAAGCTATCAAGCTAAAAATGATTATTTGTTATTATATATCTTTGCGAAATTTTAAGCAACCTACGTTTTTGACGATTCTTTCAATATAATAACAAACTAAGTTTGCCATTCCTCCTGACTTTGGTAGCGATTATTGTGAGCAGAAATTCTCAATTATCACCTATGTCAGTAGCGACTGTTGTGGATAAACGTTCACGTTATCTTTATATATTCGTGGCAACTGCATACACAAGGATCTCTACAATTCTATATTTTTTGTATGTCAATGATAATTGCCATCCGCTTATATGCTGCTATGTATTATATATGCTTGTGTTTTCAACTATTGCTATATGTACTAAAGAATTTTATAATTATCATTTCTTTAAATTTTTTAACTATTTATTTTGCAATTATTAAAATTAAACAATAATTGATACTATAATTATTAGTATTATATCTACATTTTATAGAAATATTGTTATTATAATTATTATTACTATTATGATTTTCATCGAATTTCTCTTATTAAACGATAAATTTTATTTATATATTAAAAAAAAAACAGTTTCTATATAAGAATTTAGTACTTCTTCGGAAATATTCTTATAATTTTTTATCTATTATTTATAAATCAATTTTCGCATTTCAAATATTGAAAAAGTAGGTACTGATATTTTAAATCAATATGGTAATTTAATAATATATTAAACAAAGGTAAAATAGATATTTAAGTATAAGAAAATTATAAAAAAAAATTTTTCTTACTGGTTAATTAATTCTGCAGTATTATAATAATGTATAATTATATAGTATTTAAGTATAACTATTAATAATGTACATAATGTTAATTAGTTTGTTTGAAAATTTGAAAATTAAAAAAAAATTTCTTTGTTATGTTGTTATATTAATAAATTTTATTAAAATATACTGCATTATTCTGATATTATAATAAACTGAAGAAAGATTAATACAGAAAAATGTTCTATGTATCAAATTAAAAATAATAAATTATAAGTTACTCGTGTTAGATATATGTTACATTAGTTTCGAAACATTAGTTAATAAAAATAATATAAACATTAACCTTTAGATTTCTTCATATTTTTATATTAACCTGTAAATTAAGTCTGAAATATACAATTAAAGATTTCTTATAATATTTTCATGTATTAAGTAGTATGTAATAAATATAAAAATATTAACCACTGTTTATATTTTGTGATATGTGTAATAAATTATTCAAATTATTATGAATTATAATTTTTACATAATATTTTGACACATAGGCATTACTTTTTTGTAAAATATTAAATTTCCCTTTGAAAAGTTAAAACAATTTTACATAAAAATTGAATATTTTAAATAAATATCTTTGCAATTGAAATATCACGTTTAAAATTATTATTCAAAGATGAGGGGGCAGTGAGCGTTTGTAAGAATTTTATTTGTACAACTTTTATTGTTATATCTGTAAATTTATACTATTTTTTTAAATATTTTTCAGAATTATGAAAATCTTGTAAGAAACAGATTACCAGATGATAGTTTTGTAACGATGGTTGCTGTACTTCAGAAATTTTTTAATTTTATGAATCTAACAGCATCAGTGAGTAACATGTAATATTAAATATTAATATTTTTACAAATAATTATTATATTCAAATTACTTTTTTAGAATGAAATTAGTAGTTGTGGAATTGCTGCTACGGAAAAAGTTATTAAGTTCCTAAAAATGTCCGATGCCAGATTTTCGGAAGAAAAAATTGACCTAAAATCCATTTTAGAGGACGTAAATAGTTCACTTGATCATAATTCGTCCTAATTTAATAAAACATTCATTCATAAATATTTTTGGAACCAAAGCCATACATATAAATATTTGTCAAATAACATTTTTTATAACTACTTAGATAATCGCAATAAAATAAAATCGAAACATTTATAACTCAAACATAACTAAGTACAATACTAATAATCTAAATTTTTTTATAATATATTTTCTTGAAACTTTTATTCATTATTAGGTGCACAACGTAAGTTATTTTAAATAACTGTTTCTATTTTTAGATATTTTTAATTATTAAATAAAAATTTTTTTAATAATATAAATACTATAAATAACTATTATATTATACACTTAAGCATAATTAAAATTTATATTATTTTAATATTAATTTTATTTTTAAACAATAAGTAAAAGTTATTATTTAATTAAATTATAAGGACTAGTACTTTAAATATTATATATTACAAAATTTATATCTAAAGATAAGAATAAATAGTACATTCAAGAAATAAAATAAATTTTATTTATGTAGAAAAAATAATTTATGTAAATAAAAGAATAAAATAAATAAAAAAAACAAAATTCTACATAATAATTTAGTACCTCTTTCGGAATAATATTCTTATAATTTTTTTTCGTGTTTATAAATTAATTTTACATTTAAAATATATTAGAAATAATATGTTTAGATATTTTAAGTTAATACGATAATTTCCGAATATATTAACCAAAAGTAAAATATTTCTATAAACAAGTTGTTTAAGATATTTTATCTTATCGATGAATAATACGGTATTTGTTAAAACTGTTAGAATTCTAATAATTATATTTTGTAATTTTTTTGACAAAATGCAATATTCATTTTTTCAAATTTCGTGAACTATTTATTATACAATTGAGAAAATAATTTAAATATTGATATAAATAGTACTATGTAATAATGGTACAAATGCCTCTTTATAAAATCTCTATTATTATCAAATTTCTGCCTATAATAATTTTAAAATAACTTATATTTATATAAAATAAAAATTTATTTTTATACTTTAAAATATTCAAAAAAATAACTAAAATTAAAAGATAACAGAAAAATATTACATTTTAAGAACAATTTGTTTGTAGTTCGATAAAAGAAAAGTAAATTAATACATTTTTTAATAAACTTTATTCATAAAAATGTAATAATTAGATAATCTACAAATTAAATGGAATTATAATTAAATTCATAGTTATTACTTTATCACTTATATAAATTTTGAACAATTAATTAGAAGAAAATTTCGTTATAATAAAACATTTTTTATACTTATAAGTTTGTGATAATGAAGACGTTTATTTAATTCAAAAAAAGTATTTTGATAAAGGAAAAAGACTTGATCAATCATGCTGGCTATAAACCTTTGAACAACTTTGAACAAAAACTTTCATTATTAACATTTAATAATATTCTGTATTAAATATAATACGAAACGATCCAGGTTTTTTTGATAATTTCCATTAGTATTATAGAATTATTTTGTATTATAGAAGCTTTTGTAAATGTTGCGCAAAGTACATAAGTACATGCACATCTATTGCGATACAACTTGTTTGATACACATTGGTTTGATTAAATGGAGAGCGATGCTCATACTTAGAAATGCTGTTAATAAAATAAGCTATTAGCTTGACGTAGTTTGTATTACTTTAACTAATATAGATAATATAATACATAGTTTATTCACTATGCCTTATCATGAAAGTGATCAATATAAAATTGATAGAATTATTTTTATAAGAATTTAAAGAATTTTATTATCGAGTAAAATTTCTTAATTAGAAAATTAAGTTAAATATTATTTATATATTTAACTATATTTATATATAGTTAAATATTATTTATAACCAGAAATACGATATTGATAGTTTACGATATATATACATATAATTTGCAGTCAATAAGTTTTTATTAAAATACTTTCATTTTCTACTCAATGATTACTTAATTATTTCTCGAACATGAGGATATTTTTGTGCCAAACACTAAATGATCGTATGACGCATTCATTATGAGGATTTTACATATTTTTTAAGCACCTTGGAAAAAATAATTTTTATCTATATATTTTTTAATACATTTAACAAAGAAATTTTCGTATACTATTTTTAAAATTGCAATAATATACGAATGAAATTTTTTTAATTTTAATTGTGTTTTAGGATTATTTCAGTTTGTTTTGAATTTAAGATTATTTGATTATTTTTAAATATATATTCTTATACTCAAAAGGTATTTTATAAGCATTTTCATTTAAATAGTTCTTTTGATACTATTCTCTTAGTTTAAATTACACCTTATGTCTTCGAACTTATATTCGAATATTTGTAACTAAATATTATTTTATGCATTATGTATTAAATCTCGATTAATTAAAAGTTATTAATATTATATATTTATAACTCCATATTTATTATTATTATTGTTTGCAATGGAACGGCCTGCGTACGCTCTTCATGGCGACAGACAGACGGTCCTGCCCAGGTAAGTACCTAAGATGGATAATTTTGAGATAAGGAGATTATTTCAAAATGAGCGCAAAAAGGTATTTTTCCAAAATAAGTGTAATTGTAAAGGAGAACGGAGAAGGAGAATACGTACTTAAAAGGCCAGCGAAAAACGAAAAAGTCACTTTTACTTTGTACACGGGTAAAGTATGGTGCGCATCCACAGTCTTCCCTTATCATAAATATGGTAATATTAACATTTGTAACGATTGAATACCGTTCTTAATTTTTATTTTTAATAAAATGATTTGGACCGAAATTCTCGCCATTTAATTACCCCTTCCTCGATACTCAACTCGTGATTAAAACTATAATTATTATTAATTAATCAAAAAATATAAGACATTGTCATGATAAATTCCATAATTAAATTAGTACATATTAAAACAATAATATATTTACATTTAAATGCTTAAACATTTACTTACAATAAACTTACATACTATGTGTTCGGGATAGAAAGGAGGCAAGGCGAGTGAGTAAATACGTCGATTTATTTTAGTATTATCTTTTATTTCGACACTAAATTTGCAAGTTAAAATAAACGCGTTGTATACTTTACCTCTTGAAACAAGGGAAAGGTGGTCAGCACGAGAAAACGCTTCGATAAACTATAGATCCCGGAGCCTTGTTACCTCCGATTTTATGCGGTTCCTCCTACGCCCCGCCCCTTATTTTTTACATAGTTTGACATAGTTTTCGGAAACTGCATGCTGCTTACAATTATATTTCTTGTAAATGTTTATTTACGAGTGGCCCGACACGCGCCGTCTAGGTCTCAACTTCGCCTGTGGCGCCAGTCCTAACTTACCCTCGGCATAAAAACCTCTTGCATGTCGGTCAGGAGGGAAAGCCATTTACAGTCTAAACTCATACGTAGGTGGAGATATCTCGGTCGCTGCATCAATCCCCAAATCCCGCAGGTTTCTCCCCCGGTTACGCCACAGCGTCACCATGCTCCTCCAGTGCCCTTGAAGCATCCCAGGGGTAATCATTTCCCGCGAGCTGAGGATCCGATATTTCGACGATCCCGTTTGGATCGCTTGAAGCGGCGCGGGAGAAAGATAAAAAAAGTGATTTGTTAGAACTTGGATAAAGGCATTAGGGATATAATAGGCAACCTCCTAATCCTAAGGCTCAAATCTCGACTAAGTCTCTTATCCGGAGCGAATTATCTCGAGGCCCTCGGGCCCGCACACCCAAACCTTTGCGTATAGTGAGGATTAGGGATAGGTCAATCCGCCGCCGGATTAACGATGAATTAGTAACCTTGCTGATACTCACTTTTATTGTTCAGGCGGATCGCTCGGGTCATTTTGCCGGGGTACGTCGAACCGCTCGGTCATGCTTCGATCGGCGCGCACTGACCTAAACTCACATCGATTCCCGCCGAGGTAGGTACCGTGTACACTATGCGTTTATATTTTATATAATTTATTAAATTATGATTTAATTTTTAACATAACTGTGATAACATTTTCACCATTCATTAATTTATTTTTGAATGGAATCGCTCTTTCCGCTTATTCCTTTTTGAATTGAGCATTAAAGCACTATCCACAGACTTATTGTATAGATTCAGACACCATTTTAAACATTTTTTTTGCATGTTTAAAATTTCCTTGCTCCTCTTCCACTTCGAAACTATTGCTCCACATAATAACATATTTTCCAAAAATGCATGGAAAATTTCTTTTTTGGTTTAAATTTTAATTAATTTTTAAGTTTTCTTTGAATAGATAGTGAGGAATCTCAAAGGTTTTCCTCAAAACCAGGTTTGCAAGAAAAAAAGTTAAAGCTTTTTGTATAAATTACCCTTTTTACTTTTTGAAAAGATATAATTTTGATAGGAGGTTGTTCTTCTATTCCTTTTTTTGTATTTCTCCGTGTTTTCCTCCTACCTTCCGCTATACTGAATTTCATTATTGTGGTTTTTTTATTTATAATAATAGTCAGTTCTTTATTAAAATATTAGTTTTAAATACGTTCTTTTCGGTATTTTTGCTTATTCAATAATAGTTTGTCAAATTAATAATCGACCGTTATATCATTGAAAGGATACAGGTAACATTCCATTGCAATTATTATTAAAGTAATGGTTACTTCTCTTATATTAATCAAAATAAACAGTTCTATAATGAAATATAAGCTTAAAGTAACTTCTTTTCGCTATATTTGTTTATTTTATACTAATTAATAAAATTAATAATCCTCCCTTTTACAATTATAACGATGCAGGTAACATTCTATTGAACTTTTCCTTAAAGTAATAGTCATGTCCCTTTTATTTATAATAAAATTCATATCTTTAATGAAATATAAGTTTTAAATACCTTGATGTCTGTATAATTGATTTTATAATTCTATTTTCTCAAATTAACTATCGTCCCTCGTACAATTATAAGGTTGCAGGTATGATTCCATTGATCTTTTCCTTAAAATAATGGTCATTTCCTTTTTATTTATAATAATATTCATATCTTTAATGAAATATAAGTTTTAATTAATTTCTTTTCGGTATATTTGTTTATATAATCCTAGTTTGTGAAATTAATAATCGACCCTTATACAATAAAAGTATTCAGGTCTGATTAACTTGATAATTTCCTTAAAATAATAGTGATTTCCCTTTCATTTATAATATTATTCACTTCTTTATTGAAATATAAGTATTAAATAATTTCTTTTCGCTATTTTTGTTTATTCAATCCTAGTTTTTCAAATTAATATTTGACCCTTATACAATAAAAGGATAAACGTATGATTCCATTGATCTTTTTCTTAAAGTAATGTTCATTTCCCTATCGTTGCTTGGCTGGCAACTGGTGTCGGGATCGGTTCCCGCCAATAATTTCTGCTTTAGGCGTCATATGCTTTCCAAAGCAACAGAAACATTATTATATTTTCGAGGTAATGCAATTTGAGCGTAATAAAGTAGTGGAGGTTATATAATTATTTTTACAATGTATTAATTATTTGTCTATTACATGTTTAACGAAAATGATTAAAATAATTAAATAATACAATTTTTACACCGAAACATCAGATGAGTAATATGAAAATAGCTATTTCGTTAATATGCGATGTTTATCACGGGAAATAGGTTTAGATCAATTAATTTTAAAATGTTGATAAGATATCAATATCGTGCAAAATAAGGAGTTTGTTAAAATATAAGTTTTGAAATCGAAACGATGTCAGATTAGTAAATCTATATGCGTGATTGGATTTGCTTAAAATCATTGTAGACCTATCAGGGACACTGAAACTGCGTAGTACGAATATTTATGCGTAATAACGCCCTATTTTACTTAATTATTAGTTGTTCGCAGATTAAGGGCGTGGCCTAGTCTCCGGGTGCACTTATCATGTGCGCTATTGTTGGTTGGCTGGCAACTGGTGCCGGGATTGTTTCCCGCCAATAATTTCTGCTATATGCGTAGTACGAATATTAATGCGTAATAACGCCCTATTTAACTTAATTATAAATTGTGCGCAGATTAAGAGGCGTGGCGCAGTCTCCGGGTGCGCTTATCATGTGCGCTATCGTTTGTTTGCTGGCTACTGGTGCCGGGATTGTTTCCCGCCCATAACTTCTGCTATATGCGTAGTACGAGTATTAATGCGTAGTACGAATATTAATGCGTAGTACGAATGTTAATGCGTAGTACGAATATTAATGCATAATACAATTATTAGTGCGTAGTACGAATATTAGTGCGTAGTACGAATGTTAATGCGTAGTACGAATATTAATGCGTACTACGAATGTTAATGCGTAGTACGAATATTAATGCGTAGTACAATTATTAGTGCGTAGTACGAATATTAGTGCGTAGTACGAATATTAATGCGTACTACGAATGTTAATGCGTAGTACGAATATTAATGCGTAGTACGAATGTTAATGCGTAGTACGACTATTAATGCGTAGTACGAATGTTAATGCGTAGTACGAATATTAATGCGTAGTACGAATATTAATACTTAGTACGAGTGTTAATGCGTAGTACGAATATTAATGCGTAGTACGAACATTAGTTCGTAGTACGAGTATTAATGCGTAACAACGCCCTATTTTACTTAATTATAAGTTGTGCGCAGATTAAGGGCGTGGCCTAGTAATCGTGTGCGCTTAACATGTGCGCTATCGTTGGTTGGCTGGCAACTGGTGCCGGGATTGTTTCCCGCCCATAACTTCTGCTATATGCGTAGTACGAGTATTAATGCGTAGTACGAATATTAATGCGTAGTACGAATGTTAATGCGTAGTACGAATATTAATGCATAATACAATTATTAGTGCGTAGTACGAATATTAGTGCGTAGTACGAATGTTAATGCGTAGTACGAATATTAATGCGTACTACGAATGTTAATGCGTAGTACGAATATTAATGCGTAGTACAATTATTAGTGCGTAGTACGAATATTAGTGCGTAGTACGAATATTAATGCGTACTACGAATGTTAATGCGTAGTACGAATATTAATGCGTAGTACGAATGTTAATGCGTAGTACGAATATTAATGCGTACTACGAATGTTAATGCGTAGTACGAATATTAATGCGTAGTACAATTATTAGTGCGTAGTACGAATGTTAATGCGTAGTACGAATGTTAATGCGTAGTACGACTATTAATGCGTAGTACGAATATTAATGCGTACTACGAATGTTAATGCGTAGTACGAATATTAATGCGTAGTACGAATGTTAATGCGTAGTACGAATGTTAATGCGTAGTACGACTATTAATGCGTAGTACGAGTATTAATGCGTAGTACGAGTGTTAATGCGTAAAAACGCCCTATTTTATTTAATTATAAGATGTGCGCAGATTAAGAGACGTGGCCTAGTCTCCGGGTGCGGTTATCATGTGCGCTATTGTTGGTTGGCTGGCAACTGGTGCCGGGATTGTTTCCCGCCCATAATTTATGCTATATGCGTAGTAAGATATTAATGCGTAGTACGAATTCTGCGTAGTACAATGTTATTAGATATGTCGTACGTACGAGATTAATGCGTAGTACGACTAGGTCGAATATTAATGGGTAATAACGCCTGTTTATTATTAATTGTGCGCAGATTAAGGGCGTGGCCTAGTCCCGGGTGCGCTATCATTGCGCTATCGTTTTGGCTGGCTCTGTGCCGGGATTGTTTCCCGCCCATAATTTCTGCTATATGCGTAGTACGAATATTAATGCGTAATACGCACTATTTTTATTATTTATTCGTTGTGCGCAGATTAAGGGCGTGGCCTACCGCGGTGCGTTATCATGTGCGCTATGTCGTTTAGGTAACTGGTCCGGATTTTTCCGAGATATATGTTTAGCTATATGCGTTGTACGAATATTAATGCGTAGTACGAATATTAATGCGTAATTACGCCCTATTTTACTTAATTATAAGTTGTGCGCAGATTAAGAGGCGTGGCCTAGTCTCCGGGTGCACTTATCATGTGCGCTGTTGTTGGTTGGCTGGCATCTGGTGCCGGGATTGTTTCCCGCCCATAATTTCTGCTATTTGCGTAGTACGAATATTAATGCGTAGTACGAATATTAATGCGTAATTACGCCCTATTTTACTTAATTATAAGTTGTGCGCAGATTAAGAGGCGTGGCCTAGTCTCCGGGTGCACTTATCATGTGCGCTATCGTTTGTTGGCTGGCTACTGGTGCCGGGATTGTTTGCCCCCCATAATTTCTGCTATATGCGTAGTAAGAATATTAATGCGTAATAACGCCCTATTTTACTTAATTATTATTTGTGCCCATTTTAAAGGGCGTGGCCTGGTCTTCCAATGCGGTTATCATGTGCGCTATTGTTGGTTGGCTGGCATCTGGTGCCGGCATTGGTTCCCGCCCATAATTTCTGCTATATGCGTAGTACGAATATTAATGCGTAGTACGAATATTAATGCGTAGTACGAATACTAATGCGTAGTACGAGTATTAATGCGTAACAACGCCCTATATTACTTAATTATAAGTTATATATAAGGCCTAGTCTTCGGGTGCGCTTATCATGTGCACTATTGTTGGTTGGCTGGAATGTGGTGCCGGGATTGTTTCCCGCCCATAATTTCTGCTATATGCGTAGTAAGAATATTAATGCGTAATAACGCCCTATTTTACTTAATTATTATTTGTGCCCATTTTAAAGGGCGTGGCCTGGTCTTCCAATGCGGTTATCATGTGCGCTATTGTTGGTTGGCTGGCATCTGGTGCAGGCATTGGTTCCCGCCCATAATTTCTGCTATTTGCGTAGTACGAATACTAATGCGTAATTACGCCCTATTTTACTTAATTATAAGTTGTGCGCAGATTAAGAGGCGTGGCCTAGTCTCCGGGTGCGCTTATCATGTGCGCTATCGTTTGTTGGCTGGCTACTGGTGCCGGGATTGTTTGCCCCCCATAATTTCTGCTATATGCGTAGTAAGAATATTAATGCGTAATAACGCCCTATTTTACTTAATTATTATTTGTGCCCATTTTAAAGGGCGTGGCCTGGTCTTCCAATGCGGTTATCATGTGCGCTATTGTTGGTTGGCTGGCATCTGGTGCCGGCATTGGTTCCCGCCCATAATTTCTGCTATATGCGTAGTACGAATATTAATGCGTAATTACACCATATTTTACTTAATTATTAGTTGTGCGCTGATTAAGAGGCGTGGCCTGGTCTTCGAATGCGGTTATCATGTGCGCTATCGTTTATTCGCTGGCTACTGGTGCCGGGATTGTTTCCCGCCCATAATTTCTGCTATATGCGTAGTACGAATATTAATGCGAAGTACGAATAATAATGCGTAATTACGCCCTATTTTACTTAATTATTAGTTGTGCGCAGATTAAGAGGCGTGGCCTAGTCTCCGGCTGCTATTATCATGTGCGCTATCGTTTGTTGGCTGGCTACTGGTGCCGGGATTGTTTCCCGCCCATAATTTCTGCTATATGCGTAGTACGAATATTAATGCGTAATTACGCCCTATTTTACTTAATTATAAGTTGTGCGCAGATTAAGAGGCGTGGCCTAGTCTCCGGCTGCTATTATCATGTGCGCTATGGTTTGTTGGCTGGCTACTGGTGCCGGGATTGTTTCCCGCCCATAATTTCTGCTATATGCGTAGTACGAATATTAATGCGTAATAACGCCCTATTTTACTTAATTATTATTTGTGCCCATTTTAAAGGGCGTGGCCTGGTCTTCGAATGCGGTTATCATGTGCGCTATTGTCGGTTGGCTGGCATCTGGTGCCGGGATTGTTTCCCGCCGATAATTTCTGCTATATGCGTAGTACGAATATTAATGCGAAGTACGAATAATAATGCGTAATTACGCCCTATTTTACTTAATTATTAGTTGTGCGCAGATTAAGAGGCGTGGCCTAGTTGTCCGGGTGCACTTATCATGTGCGCTATTGTTGGTTGGCTGGCATCTGGTGCCGGGATTGTTTCCCGCCCATAATTTCTGCTATATGCGTAGTAAGAATATTAATGCGTAATAACGCCCTATTTTACTTAATTATTATTTGTGCCCATTTTAAAGGGCGTGGCCTGGTCTTCGAATGCGGTTATCATGTGCGCTATTGTCGGTTGGCTGGCATCTGGTGCCGGGATTTTTTTCCGCCGATAATTTCTGCTATATGCGTAGTACGAATATTAATGCGAAGTACGAATAATAATGCGTAATTACGCCCTATTTTACTTAATTATTAGTTGTGCGCAGATTAAGAGGCGTGCCCTAGTTGTCCGGGTGCACTTATCATGTGCGCTATTGTTGGTTGGCTGGCATCTGGTGCCGGGATTGTTTCCCTCCCATAATTTCTGCTATTTGCGTAGTACGAATATTAATGCGTAGTACGAATATTAATGCGTATTACGAATATTAATGCGTAGTACGAATATTAATGCGTATTACGAATATTAATGCGTAGTACGAATATTAATGCGTAATAACGCCCTATTTTACTTGATTATTATTTGTGCCCATTTTAAAGGGCGTGGCCTGGTCTTCGAATGCGGTTATCATGTGCGCTATTGTCGGTTGGCTGGCATCTGGTGCCGGGATTTTTTTCCGCCGATAATTTCTGCTATATGCGTAGTACGAATATTAATGCGAAGTACAAATAATAATGCGTAATTACGCCCTATTTTACTTAATTATAATTTGTGCGCAGATTAAGAGTCGTGGCCTAGTCTCCGGGTGCGCTTATCATGTGCGCTATCGTTTGTAAGCTGGCTACTGGTGCCGGGATTGTTTGCCCCCCATAATTTCTGCTATATGCGTAGTAAGAATATTAATGCGTAATAACGCCCTATTTTACTTAATTATTATTTGTGCCCATTTTAAAGGGCGTGGCGGTCT
>JACCHW010000193.1:0-54581 GCA_018907185.1 Platyscapa corneri
AATGACGGGCACCAAGAGGGAAAATGAAATTTTAATAGATAATTTAAGATAAAGTTTAATGTAACAAAATTTTAGAAATAAGATTAGAAATCAAAGAATTATTGGAATAACAGGAAAGAATATATAGATAAATTAGAGAATTTTAGGAAAATAGGACGGCATAATATAATATCATAGCAGATGATTTTAATTCCAAAACAGCAGGAATTGAAGGATATATATCCAGAGATAACATAAAATTAATAATTAAAAAAATGTAAAAGTTAGAAAAAATCGAAGAAAATAAAAAAACAACTACGATAAGTAAAAAAATTGTTACTGATCGCGCCGCGTTCCCGTATTGGAATAGGAAGGTTGGAGCAAATATTTTAATTATGAGTGTCTTTGTAGGCTCAAATAATTAATATTTTATTAATAATTGTTGATAATGTATGCGAATATCGGCGAAGTAAACGGTTTGTCTCGATACGAGTATCGAGCCAAAGTTGCCTGATTGCCTCCCAACTCTCCCTTTTATCCTATTTTTGGTACATCTGTATGCACTTGCGCGGTCATAAATTTTCCTTTTTTTGTATTTTACGCGTTAAACTTATAATTGAATAGTGAACCCTTGTAAAACAATCGCATACATTCCTAGCGAAATTTAATATAATGCGAGCCTTGTAAACTTAAACTATGACTAAACATACTCGCCATAAATTAACTAAATAATTGCTATTTATTGCTATTGATGAATAGGCTACAGTCTAGTACATTTATTTCAGCTTAACTTAAGTAATGTAGGTTGAATCTATATAAAATAAATATGCGCGACAGTTGTGATTACGAGTACAGTCCACTCGCTGTTCGCCGCCTTTTCGTTCCACTTAAAACATATTTAATTTCCGCCTGCCCCTGAGTTAGAAAAATCCAGCTGAGCCGCCGAGGAAAAGGCCGTCATATGCTATCGAACAGAACGTTATGCCGTTCGGCTAAGCTGCGATGTTCGCTTTCCATCTGAACTTTCAGGCGAACGCGTATCTATGTGAACCCCCCCCCACCGATCCTGATAATTTCCATTGGAGCCACGACACCCGCGAGATGTTCGACTTTGATGCGGGGGATTGCGCCACGTCTCAGCTGACGCGCCCCTGACGCCACGACGCATCCGTGCTGGCCGACTCCAAGCTCAGACCCACTTCTTTCGTACCAGCGGGAGTTAAGGATAGTATAAGTAAGGAGGGAAGAAATTTTTCTTTAATTAGGTGACGAGTTCTCCGTGGCCGGAGAAATCCTCTCTCCCACCCTTTTTCGATTGTTTCGGTATTTACGAAACATGGAGCCTGAAAGATGAGCGCTAGATAGAGGAGATAGGTATATACTAAGCGCGTGAGAGCGAGAGAGAGTAGAAGCAGAGCCAGCGCGTGAGCGCTAAAGAGAGAGGATAGGTATAGACTAAGCGTGTAAGAGGGAGAGAGAGTGAGTGGAGACGAGTCACAGGAGGGAGTATCGCTGCAGCCTGCTCGTTTCAAGTGTATTTGCGGCATAGGCCTGCAAATTAAAATTTTTATTTTCTGAAATTATTTACTTAGAATATTGGTTACTCTCCTTGTTATGCCGAATTTTCGGCTCATTGGGAAGTATCGTTTTCCAGTTCTGTCTACCTGCCCCGTACCTACTTACTCTTTTTGCACCTACACTATTGTCCCTTTTACTACCATACGCTCATGGTTCTCGTCTTTAATTCTGCTTATTTCTCTTCTTATTCTTTTTTCTCTACTTTTAGACAAACGACTTGTCTAGGATTTCGTACTTGTACGTCGAATATCCTGTTACTGTGACATTGCTGCTTAGACTATGATTTACTTTATTTACATTCATACTATATACTAATCTTATATCGACGTAATTTAATACATAGTATTCGAGTCGCATTCTTAATTATAATTTATACCATAATTAAAATATATAAATAATAAAACCAAATTTTTCTATATTACTAATTTCTTAAGCTAAACATGCTCTTGGAAATCAACAGGTATGCGTAACTCGGTGCATAGCCTACAAACATATATATATATATATATATATATAAATTTTGAATAGTAAAAGAAAAGTGAACGACAATTAATTCAGATATATCAATAAAAGCGAAAAATCGGTCATCTACACATTGACAAAAGAATAGCATAAATAGAAAGATGATATTAAAGAGACAATGAAGGCGGATTATAATTGATAACGGGATCATAAACCTTTTTGTACAAGGCTAAGAGAAAAAGTAAAGAAAAAAGTATATACAGGTATAGAGAAAGTAAAGAAAGAATGAAAAGAACAAAAGATTGTCTAAATATAAATAATTAAAAAAAACATCGTTAAAAAGAAGTTCTAAATAAATGGTGAAACAAAAATGAGTTAATACACTGCATAGTACGTGGAAGAAACGTAATAATTAAGAAGATATTACAATTTATATAGAAAAAAAGAAGAATACAGATAAGTTATAAAAAAGAGAAAGAAAGTAGATATAGAAGAGGCAAAATTTTTTAAATTTTGGGAAGCACTTGAAAGTATGAATAATAATATTTATAAAATATTATGTTAATTGGACTTTCAAGATATTTATGGAGTGTCCATAATTTCGTGCACTCTGTTCCTGTTACTACTGTTGTAGTACTCGTAATGTCTACCGGATATGTTGCTTTCCTTTATTTCCCTTAACATGGTAATGATGTTTCCTTCTACCATCGCGGTTCTATTATACAGTCAACATCAATCAGGTACAAGCTTTACCATCGGAGGTGATTGACTAGTTTTTACTTCCAACTATTGTTAGAAATCAAATGAAATTAAAAAAAAAAATTAAGAAAATAAATAAAGATTATTTAATTATGTCAGTTCATAGTTAGATGTTTAAAAACAAAAAAATAATTTATAATTAAAACATTTATTTATAAAATGATAAATTTCAGTAAAAATAAATAAATCCATAACTTGCTTTTGTAATCTTTAATAAGTTATAAGATTTTAATTGGATCTGTTGTATAGATTTTTAATGATTTTTATTACTAATATTAAAAGTTCTGTAATTAAATACATTAAAAAAGTAGTTTTATTCATATTGAATAATGCTTGTATTGGAATATTTAAATAAAATATAATAAAGTTTATTTTGTAAGATTATTTATTTGTATTTTAAGTAGAAGAAAGTATTGCACAAGTCATAACCTAAGGTTTAGCTGTATGACCTTTCACGTTTGTGCCGAATAAAAGATTGCAAGTTTCTCGAACGTGTATTTATTTCTATATTACCCCAACAAAGGGTCACATTGACTAACTATAATAAAAAATAACGCTAAATCGTCATAAATAAACACTTATCCTTTGTTTCAGTCACTCAAATTTTTGATTATTTATGATGGCTGAAATATAAATAAAACTTTACAATTAAACACATTTGGAATTTTGCGGAATTTCAACAGCTTGTTGTCCCTTATTTATTGAATTTTAATTTCTGGTTGCATTTTTTTATCTTTTGTGTGTTTCGGATTCTATAAAAGTAATAACATTTTATTATTATGGCGCTTCGAAGCCATTTTTAAACGGTTTATATTACTATTTAGAAGACGAATAAAGGATCGATCCTGCAAGAAATATGAGTTGTTAATTTTGATGTACACTGATGATTGATTCGTTCGTTATGAATAGGAGAAATTCATCCCATTGATACAGAGATGCCTGCCTATCACACTTGGTAGGAGATAACAAGACCGAAAGAATAAAAAGAAAGTCACCGATCCCCATATAAAATATATATCGTCAGGGCAGATTATTCATTCCCTCTTTCTGTCTCTTTCTCTCCTCCTATTCTAACTTCTACTTCACTTAGAATCCGTTTGCCGATATCAGACCGCAATAGGGAATAATAATCGTAAGTTCAGTCTAGGTCCGATTCCACTCCAGTTTTTCTTATCAGAGCGCGATAGGATTAGAATTCAAATTTCGGTTCGAGTACAAACCCATCCCCCCCTCTTATCATTGCCATCTTGGTAACGTGAGTTTTACGGACCGAGTTCATAGTTATCACCTTACTAGCTTTTTTATATAAATTTATATTAAAATTGTGCCATTTTAACTTAATATTGTATGAAAAAAGTAATTTCTATATATTTTTATACGTATTTAATTCTTGAAAAATTTGCTAACTTTCTAATTCAAATTTTATATATCTTTTATATATATTTATATATATAAATTTTAACATGTATCACAGTTCTTTAAATTTTACATTTTTTTATTTAATAGAATTCAATATTTTGTAAAAAGTATAAATATTCTATGTACTTTATTTTACTTTAATTTATAAAAATTAGTTAACTAATATATAAAGTTTGAGTTTTATATTATTTCTAGGGACAAAGTGTGTATCTGGAGAACATTTAAGTGTCAGTGGTCGAGCTCTTAATGATTGTCATGCAGAAGTAATTGCAAGACGATGTTTATGTGAATATTTGTATAAGCAATTAGAATTATACACAGAAAATCGAGAAGCAGAATCTATTTTAGAAATTGGAAGTAAAGGTTATAGACTAAAACAAGGTATTCAATTTCATCTTTATATAAATACAGCACCTTGTGGAGATGCTAGAATTTTTTCACCACATGAAGAAAGTGACTCGATTGATAAACATCCAAACAGAAGAGCTAGAGGTCAATTAAGAACTAAAATTGAATCTGGTGAAGGAACTATTCCAGTTAAAAGCAGTGAAGGTATTCAAACTTGGGACGGAGTTTTAATGGTAAAAAGTTAATCATGTTCTTTTTATTACAATTGATTTCAGAAGAAAATTGTATAAAATATATTAGGAAATCAAAAAACAATAGAAAGTTTGAAAAATAAATTATTTACTTAAATAAGTAACATATTTGGTTTTTTAAAAAGCATGTACTTAATTTTTTTAATATATATTGTCTTTTAAAATAATTATTTTTAAACAATTTTATGAAATTGAAGTAATTAATATTATTTATTTAGCAATTTTTAAATTACAAAAGATAACTTGTTATTATCTTTCTTAATATATCAAAGCATATATACGTATATACTTACAGTCACATTCAATTAAATCTTTTAAAATCATTTTTTTTTCTTTAATTATAATTAAAATAAACGTATTCTGACTATATTCATATTTATAGATAATAAATTAATTTATTATTAACAAATTAGTAATCAATCTCTGTTAAAAAGTGCAAAAGTTTTAATGTTAAAATTTATTGAACATTAAGTTACATAAAAATGATGTTATATATGTGTGTATGTATTAATTAAAATTTATAAATCTATGAAAAATGGCCAATGAAAAGCTATTGTTTGGCCTAACAATGCATACTATTTTCAAATCTATTTGAGTGACTATTAACGATATATAAATAAAAAACAAAAAATATATATATATACATAATGTAACTGTTTATTAATAAATTTAATAATAAAAAATTAACTGTATAAAGTAATTTACATAGATTTGTAAATAGTATGCATTTTTATACCAAGCAAAATTTATAATCGACCATTTTTCATTAAATTTTGTTGTTTTTATTAAATATTAATTATAGATAAACAATATTAATATTTATACTTAAAATTAAAAAGGACTTAATATTCGTAAAAATAGAAAATCCTAAAATAATATGTTGTCGACCGCGTGAATTATCAATGTATATTTGGGAGAGTGGAAGTGTGGGTGAAGTAAAAATGCAGGTTATTTTCAAAAAGTTTTATTCAAAAACGGATGTCCTGTTCGATCATCGTGTCGAAGCAGAAAGCTACTCGTTAGCCTTTCGCCTATCTATTTATCATTTTTTGTGTTTACAAAATTATTGCTTATCGGCCCTCCACTTCGTTGAATTTCTCTTTTCTTTTCACAGTACCCGAATACATTATTACATTTTCGTGATGTCGATTTTCACTGCAGAGTTCTTGTTTTATGTATGGGGAGGGCAATAATAACAACACACGTTCGGTTTATGTTTATAGTATTTATTATATACTGTATTTATCACCTCGTCATTCGATAAATACTTTAGAAAAAAACGGAGTTGTCAAATAGCACGGCATCCTATGTATAGGCAAAGCGCTACTAGCTGTCAAGACGTCGTCAAAGAGACGCCATGTACGCACACAGACGTATCTACTCGTATGTGTGGCGTAGTTTCTGTGTACTGCGCAATAGCTTATGCCAATGCCCAATAGACAGATTCCAACACTAAATTTATTCAATCGTCAACAACAGTTGAATTTAAAATTTAAACAAATTTTTTCTAAACGTACAAATTTTAGATTCTGTTTTTACCTTTTTTGTATAAATAGATAAATACAAATTTAGATGTTTTAGATATCAATATATATATATATAAATTTTAAATGCTTTAGACGTTCACATATTTAAATTTTAGATGCTTTAAATGTCAATGAATAAACTTTAGACGTTCTAAATGTTAATATTGTTAAAAACTTTTTTTACTGTTTTTTATATATAAACTTGAAATGTTTTACATATTGATATAGAAAATTAGACGCTTTAGATGTTATTATATTTATATATACATTTATACACATACAGATGTAATATATACATATAAAATTCTACGTATTTTTTATTTAATTTTGTAGTCGACCGCGTGACTATCAATGTGTCCTTCGGGGAGCAGGAAAGTGTAGGGTGAGGTAAGAAAAAGCAGGTTGTTTTCCCAAACGGTTTTTATTTAAAAACGGCTTTTCTGTTCGATCTACGTGTCAAAGCAGAAAGCTGGTAGTTGGCCTTTCGCTATCTATTTATCATTTGTTCAGGTTACGGGTTTATTGCTTACCTGCCTTCTCGTCTGGAAATTTTCCCCTTTTTCATTTCTTGACATCCGGATACATTATTATATTTCACTTTATCTTACATACTACTTCCGAATCGTCACAAGAAACCTTTTCCGGAGTCGGTCTTCGTCGGATCGCATCAATAGGCGACCGAAGTTTATTACCGGCAGTACCTGGGAACTCCTAATTATGGGCGACATTAGTTGTTCTCTTCGTTCAACCTTTTCGCTAATTATTAATATCTACGCATCTCACTGCGTATTTGAGAAAGTAAACCCTAACTGTACATATTTAATTTCTATAATACGCTCGACTCTTGCAATGTCCGTCCGCTCGTTACAGTTATTTTTTCTACGATTTTCTAAGATCTGAAAAAACCCCCGCCCGTCCGGCGGAGGAAAAAGGTCTTTAAAGGTTTAACGCATCGAGCGGGATGTTTCCCGCCTTTCACACAATTTTCTAATCTTTTAAATGTATCGCTATTACACATATATACATTGAATTGAACAATATCATCTTTGCGCCTCCTTAAACTATTCATTATACATTATGCATTTATCGTATCTTAACGTATAAGCCTTGCGTATCTAATCGGCTCCGGGTTTTCTTACTGTTTTCCAGCGGTCCGTATCTCTGCGATTGTCCACCGCTCAAGCTTGTGGTTGTGTCGGAGCCACGACATCTTCACGGCATCGATTTTCCCTCGCGAGGAGCCTCACTTACTCTTACGGTGGACCCCATAGCCACGACTACTTCCGCGAAGTCCGACTCCGATCGCAGGACCCATTCCTCAAATACTAGAGAGAAGGAGAGAAAAAAACAGCGTGGAGAGCGCGTAGCTTTAAATTGTGTGAGTGCGTGAGAGAAGCTAGAGCGTGGGGAGCGAGAGACGGAGAGAGGAGGTAGCGCAGAGAGCGCGTAGCGTTACAGCGTTGTGATGTGCAAAAAAGAAGGAGAGAGAGAAGCCAGCATAGAGAGCTCATAGAATTGGAGAGCGTAAGATTGAGAGAGGCCAGGAGGGGGAAGCCTGCACACAGAGACTTGTTCGCATTTGAGCGCCGTGTCTATACCCCACAACATGAGCCTGCCTCCGTCCGCTTGAATGCGTATTACCAATACACGTTTTCCAAGCTCTGTTCGTGATTTTGTCCGAAAATTCTCAGCGATAACCTTACTGCCGAAATTTCTACTCGGCTCAGCTCACGATACCTATGAGAGGTCAATCTACTTTCTTTCTTGTTCTCCCCCCATCTTACGATATTTCTGTCTTACCCTAATTTAAAGTGTAGGTGAACGCGTCGTCTACATAATATAAAAAATTTAAGTACTTATTATTTTAGCGATATATCCATGCAAAAAATAGAATTAATGTTTCTGAATAATTTTAATCAATATACTTAATGTTTATTATAGAATAAAAAAAACTAAGATTGCCTTATGTTAACAATGTTGATTATTCTTTCTAAGATGGTTATATTATCAATGATGTATTTACTAATTTTATGCATCCAATATTCTTAATTTTTATTCGTTGATAAATAAATAAGTTAATAAATAAATAATAGTTCATTATATAATAGAATGATAGGTATTAGAAATCAAAAAACGGTTAAGAATGAACCGAAGTATTGAATTTGATCAACAATGAGAAAAATATTGATGATATATTACTTTTTAATAATAAAAACATTGGGATGGCAGGTATTTTGGAGAGTTGATTCGACAGTTTTATGTATGAAGGAGGAGGCATAATAAGTTAACTTCACAGATTATGTTTGTAAAGTATTTTAATATTTTATTTGTAATCCGTGGTTGTACTTTTAGTTTTGTACAGTTGTGTTAAAAAGCAGAGCTGTCAAACTTGGCGTTTTGTATATAAGATATATGAAGAAGAAGTAGGTGTCATGGCGTCGTTCAAGGGACGTCACGCATGCACACCACGTAACTGTTCGTACGTGTGGCGTCGTACCTATGTACTGCGGAATAGCTTACGCCAAAGCACAATACACAGATGCCAACAAAAAAATTATTAGACATATTGCTTAAGTAAAAGAAATGCAACTAAAAATTAGTGATTATTTTAAATATTCTTGATTAATCAATAAAATCAACAATACTAGTGTTAAAAATTTTTATGTTCTGCAACTTTTCGGTCATTTTTTAAAAGAAAAATGGTAGTTGCTTTATAATACTGTGAATATTTTTAAATTTAAAATATCTTTCAATTTATATGGTAATTAATTGACATTAAAATACGACCAATAAATTAAAGCATATTTTATTACTAATTAAAAGGTTATAAGTGAGTGATTGATAAGAATATATTGTATATTAGGTATGAATACATTTCTACAGTATAATATAGAAGATTTTTAAAAAATGTTTTTTTAAAGTTTATAGTGGTGAGTATTTTATGTATTATGAGAAAACTACGCGAAAAAAATACGATATTTTCAAAGATTAGTCATTGTTATTAGAAAGAATATTTTTAAAGATATATAAGTTTTAAAAAATTTAATTTTAGTTCACAATTTACTACTCAAGACTGTTATAGCTATAATATTCTTACATAACGATATCTATATTTGTCTTTTAAAGAATTCTTTTTCTTATTCATCCTGATTCGGTTGCAAATCGTGATTTTACTCATATGTATTTCTCTGTAATTCATTTTTATCTCCTATATATGCCCTTAATAGAGAAATATTAGTATTTAGCGTGGACAAAAAAAAGGTTAGGTTAGTCTTTTCCGTATGAAATTATTTTAATATAGTTCTTTAAAATATGTATATTTTTTGACTTTTTGAAAAATAATATTTGGTTAATTATGTATTTCCTCTGACAATAACAGAGTTTTCAAACTTATTACCGCTCTATGTATCAACTTTTCCAGTATCTGTATCATCAGGTATACATTGAATTTTGATATCATTGGTACTTGCTATGATTACTGAACGTTTTAGCTCATATCTATTACAGCATTAACGATCTGTAGATACGTCTCAGAACTTTTGTATTATCTTCTGTAGGTGGTACTTCTCTATAGCAAAATTGGTTAGTTTCAGTAGATATATGCTGTATAAATGAATGTAATTGATCATCTATGTAGGTGTTTAAGCTAATCTCAGTATAAACTCTACAAAATTATGATGGATTAGTAATAATAGAAAATCTTAAAATAATATAACTATTTTTAAGTGCAACTTATTATGTTAACGTAATAGGTGCGCAAAAAATAGAATTCATTAGAACTATATTATGAATATTGTGCTAAAGCTTTTTTATTTGTGCGCTGATCTTTATGAGAAAAATTTGTTAGTCACTTGCAATTTTCTCATATAATATTATAGAAGCATAATATATATTAGTTCCTCAATTATATTTTTGAATCTTTAATCTCAAAGCGATCTTATTTAATGATTTTTTACAAAGCCGTCTTTTTGTGGTTCCAGTTTCTTAGAACTTCTCAAAGACTTCCGTTTACAAAATGTGTTAATAAACTTCTTATACTTATTTTGCATTTATGTACTCTTAATTCGATTTTCTATTTAATTAAAAACATTAATACTTTGGTTTACGTAATTGTTGTCTTTGTATCTTATCATAAGTTGCATAATATTTACTATTTCGAATTAATCTATAAAGTAATTAGTCTCCATTTATAATTCATAAAAAGGTATACATTGAATATATAAACATAATTCTTATTCATTCGTTTCACATGCAATAAGATATCAACTGCAAATGATTAAAAAAAATTTATTTTTCTCTTATTTAATACCTTGAATGAGCAAAAATAAGTAATATTATATGGTGTAGGAAAAAGAAGAGCGAAAACCCATTTTATACGCCTTTTATAGAAGCTAATGCAAATGTATTGTTTAAACTACTGTAAGAATCACATTTACTTCTGGTTAATTGTTGATATTTTGTAATTTTTAATTACCAGAAAATATTGCTTAAAATATGAATTCTATAAAAGTTTATATTTGGACATTATTTTTATTTGGCAAAGTATTTAAAAACTATACCTTTGTTGATCATTCTATCTTTGGATAAAATTAATAGCTTAAGCTATGATCAAATCCTCTAATTTAATATTTTGACAAATGCATTGTCTATTATTTGTAGTATTTGCCTAATATTGTTATATAAATTTCATTGTATTATAGTAAAATGTATCCAAATCTTCTAGCTTATAAAATTTTAACTTATCTAATTTTCAGAGAACATTTAAGAATATGATTTTTAAAAGCTTTCAGTCTAAATCTTTACTTTGCAAGTAACTCGAATTTTATTAACGGTTCAGAATAAGTTAAAATAATTTTAAATAGTAATAGAACCCGCATTACTAGAGGTAAATCCGGAAGCCTGAACAGCACTTACAAACCAATTGGTGGGACTAACTCTTAAACTACCAATAGAAATGAGAACCAAGATGAGGTGAAGCAAACAATATGGGACGAACTTGTATAAGCAAAAGAAAAACACATTGCTTCAGCTATTACACAATCGACTAAATAAAAAGTAATTGTGGAAATTATAGGAGTTCAAGCACATAATTATTCCATATTTCATTGATTCTGAAGCTTGAGTATAAAATAAAATTGAAGGAAAAAAGAAATAGCAGAACTACAACACACGACTAACGAGATTCTAAAAAGGTATTGAGATAAAATGCAATGCCTTATCAAGAATTAGAATTGTTTCGAGGAAGTATCACCAAATAAAGATGAAATTTTTTAAATCGAATCATTGGGTTATAAGGAATGTGCTTTTACCAACAAACACAACTACATTGTTAAACTTTCCAGAAACGAAACAATAAAATATAAGTGACTAAGTTTTTTTTTAATTATAGGAATAATTAAAGAAAAACATTGTAAAAAGCGAGGATGAAAAAGATAGTTTTTTTAGATTTAAAGTAGTAGCGTTATTCAGGTGACCATTAAAAATGTGATTTTAAAATATAAAAATGTAATTGTAAAAAATAAATATTGTTCAAAAGAAAAAGAAAGGGGTAAAAGATTTCTTTCGAAGCCAGGTATGTGTGAAAACGTCTAATTAATCTAATAAAATTAGCTGTGTACCTAAGGAAGAATGCTAGTGCATAGAAGTCTGCATGTACTTATATTCATGCATTAAATAACAGCTGTTTGAAATGAAATATTATTTTATTATTTCGTTAGTATCTTAAAAACGCTTTTAGAAACACAGAAAATAAAAAATAAATGAATGAATAAGTCTAAATTGGCAGCTGAAATTATGAAAACGAAATCAGAAGTTGAGTAACAGAACAGCGTTTTTTTTTTAAATTATATTTTTTCACTGCGAAAGTAAATATCGCGTTTAATTATGACGTCTAATTTATCTCTACTACGTTTATCATTTTTCTTGTACTATTAAATATTAATTTTATTTTAATATTGTTGAAATAAAGGTCTGTAGATATTTTATAATATAATTATTTATTTAATATAAGTGGGAAAATACAGTTGGAATAGACAAAAGCGTTTTGCCTTTACAAGTAATAGAAACTAAAAATCGAAACTAAACTAGTCGTTCGCCGAGAACAGTACATATACATTTCTTACCTACGTTAAATATTCTAGGCATACTTAAACAGCATATGGTGTTTATGCGTACCATATTACGCGTAAATATCATTGAACTTTGCTTGTATTTGAGTCAAGTATTATCGTAAGAAAGGTTTCGTCTACGTCTATTATTTTTGGCCTTTTCGTAATGTTATTAGAACTATAGTCAAATACATATCTTAAGATTATATTTCCAACAAATATATAATTATTTATTTTTGTATTACTTATTTTTTTAATTTGAAAAAATATTTTTATGCTAATTAAATTGAAATCTATTTACTGTATTTGAATATTTTTACATACCAAAATCTTATACATTCAAATTAAGTTAAAAAAAAGCTTAGTTATTATTTATAAATTCTCATATTTTTAATTATTCAGAATGATCTCTTTCTTAATCATTAATATCTATAGGAATTACAACAAAGATATTTTTTATTTATTTGGAATTATAACACCAATCATAATATTTTTAAATGTATTGCAATATAAGTAATATTAGTAACAGTTTTTAATTATATTATTCAACTGTATATTGTTATGTAAAACAAATACACTTATCTCATTTTCATTAGTATCATTAATATTAACATAAAAAGTTATAAAAAATAACAGATTAAATGTCTTATACTCTTTTTTCGATTCTTTTACGCATTTTTTTTTACAACAGGGTCAAAGATTATTGACAATGTCATGTTCGGATAAAATAGCACGATGGAACGTCTTGGGTATACAAGGTGCATTACTTAGTCATTATATTGAACCTATATATATACATAGTATAGTTCTCGGAAGTTTATTAAATCCAAGTCACATGTATAGAGCTGTTTGCGGACGTATAGAGAATACTATTCAGGGATTACCTCCACCATACAGACTCAATAAGCCTCTTATGAGCTTAATTACCTCATCTGAAGTTAGACAACCTGGAAAAGCACCAAATTACAGTGTCAATTGGACAACTGGTTAGTTTATTTTTAATATAACTTTTACAAAGCTGTATTTTATTGAGTTGGGAACTGTAGAATTGGATAGCAAGAGTGAGTATTAAATGGAAAATTAAAATTCTTGTTAATTAAAATAACATTAATGTCATTGTGATAATTACGTGCCTATTTTTGCATTTATAAATACATTATTATTATATCACAATACACTCGTACAAAAAAAATGAATAATTTATACAAAATTAAAAGCCTAGTCTTTTCAAATTATATATAAACTTTACTATTTGTTTCATAATTAAGAATTTAAAATTACTTTTACTGATACTTGAATTAAAATTAAAATTAATATTACATTTAATACTCTGTAAATGCATTTGTTAATGTTTTTAATATAAATAAAAGGCTTTAAACCTATAATTATACTCTTCAATTTACTAATGTTGTTTGAAGTATCATTTTTTATTTTTATATATTCTGTATTTAGATTTAGAGTAAACATTAAAAATTGATTTTTTTTATCAAGTTTCTTTATTTTTTAATTTAACCATGGGTACACTATAATGAAAACACATGCTTTAAGAAAAATACAGTGATATGAAATACAATAAATCAAATATAGAATATTAAATTTGAAAAAACTTGAATGTTTTACTAAAAAATAGAAAAGTATTAGATATTTTGAAGAAATCTTAAAATATTAAATATATGTTTAATTATCAATTTAAAATAAATATTTGTTAAAATATATTTTAAAAATACATCAAATGTAAAGCAAAAATAGTGAAAATCTATAGTTTAATAAAATTGTTTATTAAATTTATACACTAATTTAAAAAATTCAGTTTAAATAAAACCCATTTATATTTCTAGAACAAATTCCTTTACTTACATAAAGAAAAATATAAACTTTTAAATTTTTACCTTTTTATCCTAATTACCAAACTTTTTTATTTAACTTATAACAATGTTTTTATTCTGTAACTTTTTACAATAATGTAGAAATTTAAGTGACTCGTACTGAATTAATGAGCAAATTCTGTTTTATTTGAAAATAAGTGAAAATATTTTTGTTGACGATAAATATAATGATTTATTCTAATAACAATATCAAGTAGTTATACATAAATTTTTTGCAAATTCAGAAAATCCATAATAAAAAATTTTGATAACTATATTTCCTTCAAATATTATCTCCCTGTTAGATTTTCTTATATTATAGTGTAATTTTCCTATTGAAAATCGTTAAATTTTTTAATAATTTTTAATAATAGTCCCAACTTATAACCCATTAAATGCTCATAAATCATTATAATATTAACAAATTTTTTATGCAAAAAACTTATTTATAATTGTTTCAAACGCGAATTATAGGTGAAGATAACGAAAAGGATGTAATAAAGAGCAAATTTTATTTGAATTTTAGTTTATTTTGGCACTTATAAGTTTGCGAGAATGAGGAAGAAGAAAGTAGCTCTAGCAAAACGAAGTAAGTAAGTGCGCCCGTGCCCGTCGCGTCCTTATATATTTTCTCCCTTCTCCCTTTTTATAATGTTTTAAGTGTCCAGTACGCGATCGAACTAGTTGTGTCTAAATTTGCAAAATTCGCCTATTTGTTTCATAATAAGACGCCGTCCAGCCATTATTTAGTCGTCACGCGACTACAGCTGTTGTTTATTTTCCCGCGGCCTTTAGATGAGAGTAGTTGCCCAACTCGAGTGTCGCGCGAAAAAGTGACAATCGAGTTTTCTATCGGCAACAATAATAATAAATTCCGAGAATACTTTTAGTGTTATTACTGTGTCTAGTTTCTTTTATAACCATCATTAATATATGTCGGGTAGTTCATTTTCGTATATTTTATTAATATATGTAATTATAAATATTCTCTATACGCAGTATTAATAAATATATTCAAATACACCTTTTTGTTGTATGAATTATCAGATTTTTCTGCTAGAATGTTTGAAATAAATAATAAAAAAAATTTAATTTAGTAATGTATACACTAAACATTTTGTAACTTTTATTAAAATTACTTAAAAAATATTAAATTAAGTTTAATATATCAAATGAATAAAGTGATATCTAAATATATCTATTACCTTCATATCAAATTTTTTATGTCGAAAATGTAATTTTTTTAGTGCATGTAACTCTTAAAAGTTAAAATAATTCATAGATATATTATTAATATTTTTATTATTATCATGTAATTATTAATATTTCTAATAATTTATTCCTCTCTTTATTTTTTATGATTTACAGTAAAAAATTTATAAAAACAATACAATTAAAAGATAAAAGAAAAAGAAAACATCGTTTCAATGAAAATATTAAATTATACTACTATTTATCATTAAAATATTCTATTAGCAAGTTTTATAAGTAATTTTATTATTAAATAAGAATATCAAATTGTACATGACAATTATGTTAAGATCATTTATCAAATCTTTGTAGTTGATATTGTAAATAAAAACTAGTTAATAATTGAACTAAGTTAAAGTCATATTTTTTTAAGAAAAGGTATCTTAGTTTACATAAATTAATTCTATATAAAAACTTTAAAATAATGAAATAATATTTTATCTATTATTATTGAGTATGGAAATAAGTTACTGTTTTTTTAAATAATTGTACTTAAAATGATGAAAAAGTATATTTCTAAGTAAAAGAAAAATTTTATTTGTCGTAATAAAAGGTGTTAATAATTATTCTTAAAAAATAGTATTTGCAGAAAAAGTATTGTATTGCGCTATTTTTTTGGATAAATAATTTTCTGAAACAAATTATTTATTAAAATTTAAAACTTGAATGCTGCATGAATTGATGGAAACATTAAAACTCGTTTGGTAATATAAGAAATTCAAAGAATAAGTTTTCTATGTTCAATTACTATTTTTATTAATGAAAAATAGATTTTTGTTAATTCGTGATAAGTGAATTCGTCCTAATAGTGTTTAAATCAAATATCTATTTATGAAAGATACTGCTTTTGCCCTAGGTGAAATAAAAAAATTGTTATTTATTATCAAACATGCAAAAAAAAGTGAAGTAGGGAATTTTATCTCATATACCGGGAAAATATTCATATCTGAAAACTTTGTAAAATGACTAAAATCTATTTTTACTTTAAAATCATTGCTTTCGGTGATGCAAGCTTTGAATAAAAAACTTTAATTGTTCGATTAAATGCCGAATTAAAGAAAAAGAACAGAAATTCATTTTCATGTATACTATATTTAATATAAAGCATGAAATTAATAAGAACTTATTAAAACCTTAATACATAAAATAAATAATTATAAATAAATCCTTTTTTTAATTTTATTTGTTTTTTTTTTTTTAATATATTATTATTCGTTATCTAATAACTATACAATATAGAAGGGCTGTCATTCAACAAATATAGGAATGAAGAAATCTTAGTATATAAATTAGATATTGCAATAGAGTATAAAAAAAAAAAAAACCCAGAAAAAACTCTTGATAGACAAACAAGTATTTATATATTTATACGTGAGATATATATTGATACAACTTATTAAAAAGTTAATAGTTAAAGCGGCTTTGAATTGAGCAGCACCGGCACAATTAAATAATGCATTTAAAAATAGAATATCAAAATTTTATTATCGAATAGCTAAAAAAGTTTACTAAAATATTAATTTTAATTTCATTATGCGAGTTATCATTTAATTAATATAACATGTATATCTGACTATTTTTTGCGTATATTCATTCTATTAGGTGTTATAATTGATAATATATTTCAGTACTAATTATTTTAAAGGGCAACTAGAAGCGGAAGTCATAAATTGTACAACAGGTAAAGATGAATTAGGAAAACCATCAAGAATTTCCAAACAAGGACTATTTAGAAAATTTTACAATCTTTTAGGAAAACTTAACACCATTGATGATATTGACAAATCAATTTGTCGTAATTATCTAGATGCAAAATCTTCTGTGCTGAATTATTCGGTAAGAATTTCTTAATCATTATAAAAAGTTTATAATTTATTTTATCATTTTATTTATAATTTATTTAACTTTTTTGTAACGTTTATTTTAAACGAACTTTTATATGCCTAGTTTTTTCCGATATTCTACTTCTGGATTACCTTAAAATAAATATTTTCCCTACTACATCAGTTGTAATGGTAATATAAGACCTTTCTATAAAAATCTATGGAACATATATATACTTTTACGTACTCCGTTATTAACTCAGTTTTTTTAACTGATTGTCAAATCTTTATGCAGATCGTTGCAAAATCATTGGAATAAAATTAAATACGTATATTTAATTTTAACCAATAATAATTTATTTTAAAAAATCATTTAATAAATTATACAAATTTTCTAAATAATTTTTGCTGTGAACAATGATTCATTTTCATATGTTTATTTGAATTGATTGTACTCATTTTTATTTCTGTTTGAATTGAATTATGTTTATTATTATTTTATTTTACGTTTTATCTGACAATTAATTTATAAGTGATTAAACTTTATTTTTTAAATCTCATTAAATCCTGTTGTGCTTTCTTTGCCTTAGTTTTATGTATTACTAACATTACTATTTCGAAACCAACACTTCTTTATCTAATTCAATGGGTTAATTGTTAGTCACGCTAATATACTGTTTAATATACTGTTTTTATCAAGTTTAACTTCTATCATTATCTTTAACCACAGTTTCTCTGCTTATACTACAAATAAACACTGCAAATTATTTTCTAGAATTTTTTTTGTTTTATAACTTTCTCTCTGCCTCCATATCCGCTCCTATACTTTTACGAATATCCAGTTAACTTAGCCTTCTGTAATAATTAAAAGTTATATACACTACTTTACTTGCATTGGTTTTTTTTACGTTTTGAAATAAACTTCAGATGTCTTAATTGTATATTACACTTAAAAATATCAATTATAAAATAATTGATATTTCAATAAATCAGATACATTTATACTTTTGATTACAGTTTAAAATATTACTAAAGAAATTTTTATATTAATTTAAGCATTTGATATTGTTGCTTTTTTTACGTTCATGAATAAGTTTTTAATAACTTATTTTGAATACCTAATTAATTTATTTATACTAACTTATGCAAATATTTTTTTACTCCTTTTTACATACCTCTTTCATTTTTTATTATTAATTCAGTTATTTTATATATTAAAATTTTTATTATTAATTAAAAAATACATGTACATGTTTTGTTTTCATAATAAAATTTAAGTAATATTGTTGTTAACATTGTCGTAAATCATTTCTCAAGTCAAATACGAGTTTTTGTCAATAATAAAATAAAAAAATTCTTTTCACATAACAAAAATTTTTTTTATATCAATAATATTTTATAATTATGTAATCTAAATAAATAAATGTTTCATAATAATGAACAATTTTGTCATAATAAGTAATAAAGTAAATTTTAGTTACAAATAAATTTAATAAAAAAAATGAAATTATTTAATTGACATAATAGGTTCAGTAAAATTATGTAACTTAATAAATAATCGTCTTTTCAAGTATCAGAAATATTATACTAATATAAATATTAAAAAATGCAAATTTTAATACAGCTTTAATAATATAAATAGAATACTGTTATTTAAGATTATAAAAATATAAGTATCTTACAGTACAATAAAAGAACCTCCTAAAGCTATATTATAATCACGAAATATCGTATATTGATTTCTATATTTATATGAAATTATAAAATTGACATATTATTCAGGCTTTTCAAAAATCTTAAATATATTCTTTTGTAGATAAATTACATAATGTATAAATATAAGTAATAAAAAGTTTAGCAATTTTAGTCTTAACTAAATTTAAATAGTTGATTAAATTTTTACATTTAAAAATACATGTATATTATTTCAATTATATATAATTATTTATAAAATAACAATTTTATAGTTTGAATAATAAAATTGTTTTATCGATATATTATTATTGTTATGTTATAATGTATTTATATTGTTTTGTAAGTTTATGTGCATTCACAACATATTACCTAAAATTAACGAGCTTTTTAATTTGCCTGTTAATTATCTATTTAAAATTTTATTAGTGCCAACAAATTTTACGTAGGCCTTGCTCTTCTTATTTCAAATTTTTTATACATATTTATCTATATATACACAATTATTATTATTATTATTATTAAAATATTTTACAAACTTTTGATAATAATTAGATTCAGTTAATAACAAAAGCTAAAGCGTTTTCGTTTAAAATAAAGTGATAAAATATTGTTATTATATTTTGAGTTGAAAATAAATAAAAAAGTTTTACAAATTAGTTGTTATGGGTAACCTACTTAAATTATATCATAATCTTCTGCTCGAGGAGAGAGTTGGAGAAATTTAAACGTAACTTTCGATCATTCATTAACCTATGTATAAACAGGCTACGTGCAATCTCTTTTTATTAGCAAAATATTAAAAATATAAAAAATCTCAATTTTATTAAAAATAAAGAACTGTAGTAATTAACTGTGTAAAATTAGAAATACAAAAAATATTCGATACAGAAAAAATAATGCAAGCTAAAATTATAGATAATTTGACTGTTAATTATGTATTAATTATATATTAATGTTATAATAACTAAAATGTATGAAATATGTAATACTATCTGATAAATAAAACATAATAGTTTAATAAATAAAAATGGACAACACAATTAATATTCAAAACAAAAAAAATCATAGAAATTCATGAGAAAAAGAAACAATTACTAAGATTTATTTGTAGAATAATTTTTTAAGTTCAATGTTTTATTTTTTTTAGTCTCCTTACGTTAATTATCAAAGTTACCACTTTTTATCTTCATAACCAGTTTTTGAACTGTAGCATAGTAAAAACTTATAAAAAAGTATGTTTTAGCAAAATGCTGCTTTTTTAAAATAAATTTTTACATTTTTTAATAAATAAAATATTTCTTTTATTTTCAATATATGCATCTACAATGTTTTAATGTTTTTTCATACACATGTTAAATATACGTAAGTTATTTCATTAAATACTCAGTTAATAGTAATCAAGTAACAACTCTTATATTATATAACATAAGGTGTTTATTAGTGTATAAACAGAATTAGTTAAATTTCTGGTGAAGAATGGAAACAAAATAATTGCAAGAGTTAACTTAGTACATTTTCTTTTAATTATTAAAATTTTGAGATATATAGTTTAAATTTCTTCTAACGATATGTGAAACTTAATATTTCATCTTCTTATTTTTATTTTCATATTTAAGAACGATTCTATTGTAACTCTTAATGCCGCAAATCACGGTTAGAGATAGGAGTCAGTGAAATAAAGATTGAATTAGATCAATGGTTAATTTTAATTATTTTTATTTTAGCGGCACTCATAATTTTTTATAATAAAAGGGGAGAGGCAGGGCTACTCGATTTAATGATGCGTAACGAACCAAAGCAAAAGCTAAATCTACTAGGTATCGGTTGTCTTGGGCTTATATGCCTTCTTTCCCTCTTTTTACATATAATTATTTGTTCAGTAGCGATCTAGGAAATTCAAAAACGTTTTTGGCGCAGATAAAGTTACGGAAATTATCATACTTACTTATAAATAATGGTGCTGTTTGATTGTTATTAGTCGTTGCGTGACTACAGCTGTTATTTTTTTGCGCTATGGAGTTTCGCGGAGCTGGCCTAGCTCTTTCGTCGTACGGAAGCGACGGCCGAGTTTTCTATCGCCAACAATAACTTTATTAATTTTTTCAGTAAGTATTGTACTACCTCAAATATATTTTTTCAGTATAATTTAGTGCACATTGTATATCTGATTTATTTCATTTAAATTGTATCCATTTAAAGTAAGTTGTTTATTGAACAATATAATTTTTATAATACATTACAATATTCTCTGATATATATTTATATGCATACATTTTCTCAACATATTCGTTTTAACATATTTAAACTCATCTTAAAATTGCGCATGAATGTTTTTTGTATTATTCTTTCACTTATATTTCCATCTCTTTACTTTTTTTTATCATTTGCAAACAGTCTTGATCCTCAAATACAGATTTACTTCCAATACTACTCAACTTCATACATGGCTTAATTTACCTAGACCTCCACTTCTTTTTTAAACACTTATTGTTCTAATAAATTTGACTTTTATTTTTTTTTCATTTTAAACATCTGACTTTCCTCCCATCTTTTCTTTCATACAAATCTTCTCCGTCCTTTATATTTTTCACTACTATTTTCTATTTCCCTCAGTGTGGATCTGCTAGGTACGTCGCTCAATTTCATGACATGGCGAGATATCTTTGTGAATACCTGGCATTCTTCTTTCCTTATTTTTTTCAATGCTATAAACGCTTCCTTCATCTCTATCACTTTGTCTATCTTTTCTGATATCTATCTTTGTAATCCACTGCTCTGTCGTGCAATTTTCTTTCTTCCCTTTCTTGTTAAATTTTGGATGTCTACACTGTACGTATTTTATTTTATTTTTCTTATGCTATTACTGGTTTTTCTTTTTAATGTGATTTTATCATACATTTTTTAAACTATTTCAGTACGCGCTTACGCAGAACTTTTTTACTCTATTTTCGCCACGTGACTGTATAACCACACGTTTGTTTCTTTTACTATTTTACTGTTTTCTAATGCATAATACTTAATTTTTGCTCGCCTTCCTTCCACTGATTAATTTAAAATTTTCTCTCTTTATTTTTATTTTTCCAATTTTACCCTTTTCTCTATTCTTTACTACTCTTTCAAATTTTTCCTTCGTTGACTATTCCAACTTTGAGTCTCACGAGTCTACCTAGTCAACCATCAATTTAAATTATTCTAAATGTATTTATTCATGTTTGCATTTTTAAACTTTATATAGACATGGCATTTTAATTTTTAATAAAAGAAAAAATTTATTATAATTGACTTAAAATATTTGAAGAATTTTTTTAGGAAAAATTTTTATTTTTCTAATGAATTATCAATGAAAAATTAGAAAATTAAGTTTTATAGATTATATTCGCAAGAAATCGTAAAAATTAAAATTGAAATAATATATTTAATAGTATTATTTGTTAAAATTAAAAATTCAACGTTAAAACATTATAGAATTGTAATTTAATTGAAAATATTGTTAATCTTAATGAATTAATTGAACTCTGTAATCCAGATAAATTTTTGATATTTTAAAAAAATTTTTATGATACATATTTTTTAAATAATTTATAAAGATATGTATATTATACTAAAAGTATTTTTATTTTTTATATTTAAACCAATTAAGTAAGAAATCTTGTAATATAAAGATATGTATTGGTTTCAGCTACTATTTGAAATTTTATCATAAATTCAATTTTAAAGTTACTATTATTTATATGTTCCAGACTACTAAAGCAACCTAATTTATTATCGATGTCAAAAAATTTCGTCCATTTGGTTGTATTTTAAGTATGTCTATAATTCATTACTTTTAAACGATATTCTATTTACATATTACACATGTACGTAAATGCACACACAGACTTGTATAGATTAGCGATATTGGGCAGAGGGAACATATTGCAAATTTTAAATAGAGCAAAAGATAACACTGAAAAAGAATTAAAAATAATAAAAACGCGGTGAAAGAACATGGGAAAAAATAAATGAAACAAGAAAGAAAACAGTGCATATAAATTGATGTTACAAAAGTGACGTTCGGTGGTGACGCAACCAATAGAAAGGAAAAATAATTTTTTAGTATGAATAGAAAGAGGATCGATAGCATAAAAATTCAGAGTGTAACAAGTTAGTATAAGGCATAAAATGCACGTAGATTTATAAATTTGAGCTAATGGAGAAATACAGCATCTAAATAAGTACACATAAAAATAAAAATAAAAAAAAATTCGAATAATTGGAAAAGAGAATAAGGGAAGAAGTTAAAACAAAAAAACAAAGAGATAAAAATAAAAAACTAAAGGAAGATAGAAAAAGAATGAGAAAGAAAGTGTTATAACATTATGACTATTTCTTTCATATGTCAATATGAGAAAAAAGAAAAAAAAGAAAAGAAAAAAACTTGGATAGGATAATGAAATTGCACGAGAAAAAATAGTTAAGAATGTAATATTAAAAGAAGTACAAATAGGGGGGAGGACTGTTTATGTTATGGAGATTTTGAAAAAGTAGCTGAAAATTATATGCAAAAATGAAAAAGAAGCAAAAATATTTATAAAAAAACAAACCTAAATAAGAGAAACGAAGATGTACATAGGAAAGAATGCAACATGTAGGAAAAAGAAAAATAGGAAATTCAGAAAAATGAGAAGCAGGTTGAGAAATAAAAATTAAATTTACTAACATAATTATAGAAGATGAAGTAATTGTATATAGTAAGAAACTGAGAAATTATTTCAAAGATAAAATAAAGATTAGAAAGGACGAGAAGGGGGAGGATGGATCCGCGAAAGTTAGATGAAAGAGGGCAGGCGAAAAAGAAGATATAGAAAGGGAAGGATCAGATGTAAGAAAAAAGAGCAAAAAAGACAGCATTATATAAGAAAAAAAAATTACATACTTAAACCAGAGTGTTTTTTCTAAGACACTTAGTGATAGATCTAATGGAAATATAATGGAGGACAAGAAAATAAAAACGGTATAAGGAAATTAAAATATTACGAGGTCTTAACAAATAATGCGAGGAGCGGAGAAATAAAGGGGGTGTACTTCACGTTCAAGTTATATAGAAGAAAAATAACATAAAGGTAATAAAAATAAAGAGTGAAACTGTTCTGTATTGGATAGGAGAAGGTTTGGGATGAATAAAATTTGCACCGGTGAGTGTGATTTATAGAAGATTTAATATCTGTCTTTGGTTGTATGCTATTGCACTTTAATATTCATTATTTAATTACACTTTTTGAACTAAACTTTAATTAAAACAAAGTATAAACAAGTGATCACAATAATAGAATTAATTTATTACACTTAAAACACAGATGATGTACTTAATAATATTAATTTAGTTTATACTCTTGATAAATATGATCTGTAAAATGATATAAAAGATATATGAGTTAATAATAGTAAATTATATTTATATATTTATAACAAAACGAAAGATTGATGCATCAATAGAAAAAATGCTTAAGGAATGATTACGCAGTATTAATTGCAGTGGTAACGTTTAGAAACAAATACAGGGTGGTAATATATATGGTAAAAACATAAAATGGGTGAAGTAATTAAACGAGCATCACACGTTCTTAACTAGGTTTTACAAGTAAATGGTAAGCTTTGAAGAACAATAGTGAATGCAAAGATTGAATGAATTCGATGATTATAATGTTGATAATAAAACTGTTCGTTAGATGACCAGTGGTATGTAACGTCATTGACGAGATGAGTGTGGTCAGAGAATTATAAACTCTGACGAGATGATTGAAGTGCTGAATTATTGTGGAGATTATTTAATACACTTGTCACTGAGTAAATTATATCTTGACTCACTTGTTGATATGCTGGTGAGTGATTCTAGTAAGAAGTTGTATGATTATTTGGAATCAAATCCGTTTTTCTATAGAATAAGATGAGTACAGAGAAAAACAGACACGCGTTTATAACAAACGATCTTTGCTACAGTAACGGCTATATTTAAAAAATAGACGCTTATGTTGTTGGCGATCGAGGCGCCATAATTGATAAAGACAATCGATATAACAGTCTATAAGAATAAATTGATTCAAATTCTACGTAGACGTGCCGTCTGGTAGCATTTTAAGAAATATCGAACACAGACAGAAGAATTTATAAGAGCTTCAGTGATAATAAAAAAGAAATAGGTTGTCATTTGAAAAGTGTACATTCAGGATAAAGGTAAAGAACAAATTTCGAATTATATGAGCTGTTGTGTGAAAATAAAACAAGGCCATAAAACAAAATTTGTAAAAATTATCGAAAGTAAAAATAGAAACAAGAAGAAAAAATCACTGAATTGAAAACCACGAGAGGAGTACAAAAATGTCCAATAACCTCTATTATTTTTTATATATTATTTGAAGACCTGAGGAACGATCTAAAGAAATTTGGTTATTTATAGAAACAATGGATTAGATGACTCACATAAGCAGCCAGTACCGTAATGTAAAAAGTGAAGTGAAATTAAAACAGCTTTTAAGCATATTCAAAAATGATCTATAAAGAAAACATTTAGATTTAATTTAGAAAAAACAAAAATTATGACGGGCAGGAAAAAGGGAAAGAAATGATGAACGAAGTTGTGGAAAGAAAACAATGAAACAGATCAGCAATTCACACATAGATATAAATTCAATGACAGATAAAATGATAAATAAATTATTAGATCTAGACAAAAATACTTTGGAACATATTATATGCAAAAAACAAAAAGAAACAGAATTTTAGAAACAAAGATAGACAAGAGAACAATCAGGTATTTAAAATAATAATAAACTGTGAAAATAAGAAAATCTTTAGAGTACAGAAAAATAAGAATGAAAGAATAAATAGTTTTTGAGAAAAAAATTACGGGGTAAAAAGGATAAAATTTTGATATAATATTGAATAGTCAAATATTTTTTTTAAATAAAATGAAAACGTTTTTGTTGTTGAATTCACTTGTCTTTACCTAAACACTATGTCTTATACTGCGCTCTTATTTTATATTTAAATATAATATATCTGTTTTTCTATTTTGTAGTTCTTCTTAAAATTTGTTATATTTATACATGGCAATAATTCTTTTATAACAATAACAATAATTTTACTTAGATGAAAGTATAAAATAAAATAACTTTAAGAAAAGACGTATCTGAATTCTTAGCCATATTTCTTCGAATAAAAAAAAATTATAATTTTGTATTTTTAAAGTTTTTGTAATTCTTAGATACTTATTATTATTCTATAGTTCGTTCTTTGTTTATCTTTATACAAATATTCCAATGGTAATGTTACAACTGATAAAAATATATTCCACTATAATTAATACTATAATTATAAATTGTAAGTATCTTTAGTATATTCTTAAAATTTATAGACCTTCAGTTTTAATAAAAAAAATTTTGTTTTAAATGTAAATATATCGGATACTTTAATACTTTAAACTGCTTCTCTATATTTTAACTACCTTGGTTATATTATTAAAATTTAGCTAATTTTATTGCATAAGAATTATAATACTATTCTTATAATATATTTTTTTTTTATAATATATTTATATTCAATACTAACTTCTGTTTAAAAAAATTTGATTTTATTCATCAATGTATGCATTATTTTAAAATTTATCATTACAATTAAAAATAAATGTAACAACAAAACAATTAAAGTATAAAGAGTTGTTTTCCTTTCAAATTATTAATTAATGTTAGTTTACGTTTTAAAATAATGTTGGCTTTTATTATTAATTTTAAAATTAAATATCATACATAAAATATATTATTTTACACCGTATATTTGTTTCAGTTAGCTAAGAGCCAA
Source organism: Platyscapa corneri (assembly GCA_018907185.1). Lineage (NCBI taxonomy): Eukaryota > Metazoa > Arthropoda > Insecta > Hymenoptera > Agaonidae > Platyscapa > Platyscapa corneri. The sequence continues at coordinate 26,900 of JACCHW010000193.1, forward strand.
TTAAAGGATGCATTTTCTAGGGCTCAACTCGGGGCTTGGGTGAAGAAACCAATGGAACAAGATATGTTCGAAGTTGACACTTGATCATCTATATAAACAAAAACAATATAATCTTAACTTTTGAGAAAGCGTAGATTACTTGAATTATGCTTTGCAATGCAACAGATCTAGGACAAGCCAAACATTATTCAGTGATTCAATACATTTAAGATGATAAAGTTGAAGGCTGGAAACTTATATTCTCATAATTAAAAAAAAAAATTTCATTAACTTACAGATTCACAATTGTTAATTGTTTGTATTCGCAATCATGTAATCTTATAATACGAGGTTGATTACTAATATTTTACTATTGATAAGTTAAAATAAATAAGTAAACTTAATTATGTATAAAGAATTTATTAGTTTAAACCAGAATATTTTTAGATATTCGATAGTTACAGGTAACCCTATATAAATTAAGTTAGAAATATGTAAAAAAAGTTTCAAATATGTGTAAATATATAGATTTAAGTAATTATAAAATTAAAATTAAATTTTTTGTTATATATTTATCTTTTAAAAAAATTTCACGTTTCACAAATATTTGAATTTTTAATAGTGCCATGTTTGACAATTACGTAGAATACATTAATGATAATAATGTAAAAAGAGATACAAATCATCTTAACCATGGAGGAATGTAATGGCAAAACTACAAACGTATTATAAGATCTCAAAAATAAGTTAGACGGTTCTTTGAATTTTTCTCGTAATTTTCGAAATGATTAAATTTTTTACATGTTTTTTTTTCTTCATAATAATTGATCAGTGATTTATATTCATAAATATTAATTTAATATTATGATTACTTAATACGCATTAATTTACTCTGTTCATCTTAGGAAATGATAAAAGGCTTTTTATCATACTTTTTATCATATCTGTTATGGGATTAAATTATGATTTTCTAGAAGTTACTGATAAAAAATAATATTACTTTTAACAAAAAGAAAGTATAGTCTACATTTCCAAAATCATAATAGAGATGATCGTTTAGTTTTCATAAGTACATATTGAATTATTGTAGTATTTTTATTTGTTTCTTGCTAACGAATAAATAAAAAATTGTGATTTATTTAATATTAATGTCTACAGAAAATTTTAATTAATAAATTTACATACACAAAATTCATTAAAATATAATTAAGATACTTCTTAGTAGGAAGCAATAGTATTCGCAGTTTAAAAAAAAATTAATAAAAATAATAGAGGTAAAAAAGGAAGCCGAAGAAATAAAAAATAAAAATGGAGGATAAAACAGTAAATATAGTAGTCATAGTATAAGTAAGAAAAGAAAAGAGAATGTTGAAATACTGGATAAATTTTATGGGGAAAAAGGGGAATAATGTGAATTATGACATCTGTAATAGGATACATAATCATAAAAAAACCAAAGTTCTTTTTCTTCTTTTACCAGATGTTGTTTTCTGGCAAGGAAGTTGACCTCGAGTACTATGTTCGGTCTTGTGCCGTTTGCTCAATACATCCGACTTTCTATGGCTTCTCGGAAAAGTATCTTTTCATTTGATGATGCTTCTTGCGACGTTTTATATTTTCAAGTATATTTCTTTGACAATTTAGTACTTGCCTAATTGTTATAGTTGTATCGCGATGTTAGCAGTCTTCCATATTGAACTTATTCAGAATACTTTTAGTTTATTATTTTTAAGCTAGGTAGAAGCATATAAAGATAAAACGAGTAAAGCCTTGTGGAAATTAATTAACAGAGAAAGGAATGAAATGAAATGAAAATGACGAAAATATAAAAAGCACAGAATGGATAAATCATTTTAGTAAAATCTATACAGAAGAATTCTTTCTTAAAACAGATTAGGTGTTGAGAGATCAGATAGAGAGATAAATAACTGGGAGGAAAACATCGACGAATTCAGAAAAGAAGAAATCATGAAAGTGATAACAAAATTAAAAAATAGAAAGACACTAGGTGATGATAACATCTCGAATGAGGTGGAAATATGTAGTAGACTTAACCATCAACAGTCTATCGAACGTATTAAAAAAGTTATTGAGAAGAGAATGTATCCTGAAAGAGTGGGAAAATGCAACTATAATACCAATATTTAAAAAAGGTAACAGAGACACGGTCAAAAACTACCCAGAAATTTCTCTCGACTACAAAATATATGCAGAAGTTCTGAAAATCAGAATAGATAGTTTCATGGAGTAAAATAAAAAATACGGGGGTACACAATTTGGCTTTATAAAAGGCAGGGGAACTATCAATGCTGTTTACACTCTAAGAGTCAATGGAGAGATTTGGATATGTTTTGTTAACCTGAAGGCAGGCTTCAATAAAATGGACAGAAAAGAGATATGGGATACGATGAGAAGTGTAGAAATTAACAAAATATTAATATACTGCTGCAAAAAAAATTATGTAAATGCTAAAAACGGGTATGGGATTAAGAATAAAATAATTTAAAAATTTGCAGAAAACAAAGAAGTGAAATAGGGGTATCCTCTGAGTCCGACGCTTTACAAGATCTAATGTAGAAAAAGAAGAAAAAAACTCAAGGAGGAAAAGGAATCCATACGGCATTAATGATAATAGGATAGCTACAAGTTTGGATAATAAAACTTAAAAATATATAAGAAAATTAAGAGAACTGTAAATATACTGTATACAGGAATAATAAGGTGTATATGATAAGAAAGAAGAAGAAAGACAAAACATGAAATAATATTATGAGGAAGGTTTAGAATGGTTAAAGATCGAAAATTAAGAATATAATTTAAAAAATAAGAAGTAATGCAGTAAAAGGAATGAAGAAGAAAATTGAATGAATAGATTAAGCGGTTTTTACATTCATTTGGCAGATATAAAGTTTAAACGTGTTTGCCATCGAGATGAGTGCTCTTACTATGGTCAATCTATACAGGAGGTATGTTTCTTTTAAATCGTAAGATATCCTGTCCTTGAAATCGCGTACTACAAAGATGGTTCTGTAATTTATTTTTCCATTTTAGTCCGTCTTTCTTTTAAAGACCTCCCTTGAATATACGATGTTAACTTTTACATTTGCTGTGTCCTTTTGCGATCATGGGGCGATATTCCAGACCTTGTTTCTATTCATCGATTCCATTATTTCTCTAATGGCATGTTTCCATTGGTGCTTGTTCTTTGCTTGCCATTGCTTCTGTGTATGTTTTCGGATCTTTGATGATTATTGAAAACAAATAATATACGGCTTCTTTTTTATTTAATTTGAGTATGTTGGCCGGAATTTTTGAAGTTTTACTCACTCATTAGTCTTGCTCTTTTGATAGGACCTGACATCTTTTTTCTTTCTTTTATTATACCACATTGTTGAGATTGATTGTTGGATGTTCTCCCTCTTTTCTTTGTTTTAGTTTCTTCTATTACTTCTGGTTCTGAGTGTTTCTTAGAGGTTTCCGAATTTGTGAAAGTGATATTTTCATTGAATATTATATGTTTTGATTCGATGAATTTTCCATTGGTTGGGTTTCAAAGCACATAGCAACTTTATTTGAAAGCCACCAAGAATTTTTGTCGAGTCGGTTTTAGCGTAAGCAACACAGCCGAATCTTCTCAATTTATTAGTTGATTTTTTGCCTCTTTGTTAAATTTCTGCAGTGTACTTTCATATCTGATACTGCTATGGGGTGAATGATTGCAAATATGAAGGACAGCTACTATTTTACCCCGCATTTTAGGAGTCAGTCCAGAGACAAGCAATAGAGATCTTATTTTCTGCAATGTTCTGATTGTCTTGCTATATTTTAAGTCTTGCGATCCAACTTGGTTTTTTGTAAGATCCCTCCGAGATTATTTTATTTGTCCTCTTGTCGTAGATCCTAATATTATTAAAGTATAAGATAATGTCTAGTCCAGGTTCAGCTAATTGTCTCAACAACAAACAATTGCTACTAATATCTCCAGCAGCAATCACATTTGTGAGTTTGATTTTTTGTCTTTTTTTTGACATAAAGTTAAATCCCTTCTCTATTGATTTTAATGTTAATGAACTTATTTTTGTTTACTGATCTAATATATTTTTCAAGAAAATTTTTAAAGTTTTATGCTCTTATTTACTATGTGATGTGTACCTTCGGAGTCCGCAATAAATTCAATACATGATATTGTGGGAATATATGCATAAAGCGTGTTAAATATCCTCTAACCTTTTGCGATGGTCTTGAATTTTCCCCGTGGATCTTCGCATAAAGTTTCCTTTTTTATACTGTAAATTATTTCTTTCAATCTGTAAGTAGATAGTTTGGGTCATCTACTTTAAGTAAGAGATTTTTTCGTTGATTGGCTCTACGGACTGAGATGCAGTTGTTTCGATCTAGCAGGCTTAGACTTATACTCAGATCCCTTATAATTTTTTAGCTGTTGCAATAATAGCAGAACCATTTGTTTAACTCTTTGAAGGGACAATTGTACGACTAGTGATTTTGCAAATCACAGCGATAACGGCGAGAATTGTAGTAGAATACACCCTCCTCATTTTTATTTTGAAATCTTGATTTATCATCGGATTCTAATAGTAGCGCCAGTTTCTTTAACTGAATTAATCAGTTCAGCCAAGCCTAGTGTAGAAGTGAAGTGGTGTTTGTGTGGAGGTGTGGATAAGTAGGAAGGTGGAATAGTACCCATTTTCTCCTGTTTTTGGAAAAGTATTGCTCTGTCACAAGTCTCATATTCTCTTTTGTATATCTTCAATCTTTTCGAACAAGAATATCATTAATTGATCTTTGTCCCACTTAAGATTATATAATTTTCTTCGGATGATAGTGCAAGGCACTCAAGTCGTTGCGTTTTATTTCGGACAACTTTCGAATTATTTTGTTTTATTCAATTATGTTAAGTACTTCTTTATAATATACTTCTTGCACCCTATTTATCATGATTGTGCCCACTGTTTCTTTGTGGATGAGAGTTTTATCTGACAAATCTATCGGAGGAGTGTCACTGATAAATTTGGCGAGTTGGTTGTGGGTAATATTTCTTTTCAAGTGGTCGAGTTAAAGATTTATGCTAGAGTTTTTGCGCAGCTTGTAATTCATGTTCTGCTGTTTTCCATGAACTCCCTTTGATAATTGCTAAACTAGATTTTCATTTAGAGAGATGATGCTTTTGATCGTATGTTGTGGAGTCTGCATTTACTGGGCTTCAGCAATCATACTGTTCTCTCGTTGACTCTTGGTGCTATTCTTATTTTATTGAATTCTTTCATTTTCCAAATTAATAAGATTTTCGTAACTATTCATCGTTTTATCTTTGACTATTTTAAAGGTTTCGATTAGTTCCTGTGTAAACTGTAATGATTGCTGCGTTTTGTTATGATTTTTAGTCATAGTTTCATTCATTTTGGCTATCATGTTGTCCGTGTTATCCATAAATATATTCCTATCCCTCTGAGATAGTTTTCCACGAGCTGCTCTATTTTTCCTTCCATACTCTCCTCCATTCTCTCAAAAAGAGGTTCCACGAACTGCTCTTCTTTTTTTCTATTTTTCGTTCCATATCTAGATCGCTGTTCTCCAATTCTATTTCTACAAGTTTATGTTCCATGTTTTCATAGATGTTGTCAATTTTTATCATTGCAGATTTATTCAAGCTTTCATTAGTGTTTCCGATCTCTAGTATTGTCGATTGATCTATCCTTTAATGGATTCTATGGATCTATTTAAGTGTTCATTTGATTTTCTGAGAAGAGAGAGAGAGAGAGAGAGGTGAAAAACAATTTATATATGAATATTTATATACACGTGTAATACAATTTATAAGTTCGTTGGCAGTTTTAAACATGTAAACTTGAACTATGATAATCTGTTAGCCTTAGTTGCGTTACTCTCTTTCTTTAAGTGGAAACACATTTGTTAATTTTTAAGTTCACACTTATTATAAGTGAGTCATGAAGGAATAGAGAGAAAAAATATACTTTGCGAAGTTGTTCAATTGGAAGAATTACGACTAAACACTGTTGCACAGTAACCTACAGGTTTTTTAAAGGTTTTTTATATTCTTTTTTATTTTTAATCTTCCCATTCACTACAGATAAATTAAGAAGTGAAGGGAATCAATGATATAACAGCTGATTTATTGGTGTGTTTTTTCACGTCTGAAAATCATATAATCACCTTGTTTCTATCTTAAATCACTTTTCATTTTTCAATATCAGCATTGTAATCAACACTAAGAACAAGGAAGAAGTTTTTCAGATATCGATAAGTCTATTAGTAAGGCCCATTTACCACTATGGTAATCAAGAACAGTCGTGTGTGTAATTAATTTTTATTTCAGGATAATAATTTTACATTTATATACGTTTATTCTCTCAAATTTCTTAAAAAAGCCTTTAAATTCCAAAGAACCTTAGATACACATGTGCGATGAAAACAAATTTGTACATACATGTGTATATTCTTTTTATGCCCACACACGTGAGTATTATAGTGTTAATGCATTTACAAACTTTCATTTTTATAAGAGTTTTGTACATGATAAATATCTATGATTTAAGTTATTTAATAAAATTTCATATACAAATATGTAAAAATTCTTTTAATGAAATTTTGTGAAAGTTCAATGTTTTTCCAAACAAAATTTAATTGGAAAAAATATATAGATTTTCAAAATATTACACATGATGCTTATTTAATCCCTTTTTTGTTATTTATTATTATAATTGTTATATTTTATTCCATACAACGACCAGATATTTATAATATGCATCATAATGAATGTTTAATATAGGCTATTTTTAATGCATATAATAACTTCTCTTCAAATTTTATATTTATTTATTGCAAGATATTTTAATTTTACTTCTTGTACTTGTGAATATCAAAAAAAACAATAATTGTCCACCTGGAATAGTCATCTATGAGCGTGTTTATATATCTCATATGTCCAACTTCTGACACGGACGAGATAGGTCCCTGTAAATAATAGGAATCGTAGTGAGGAAGACGGTTAAGGCGCAATAAAATAGATATTTGAATTTATAATTTATTTATTTCTTGGCAGTTATTAATATTGAAAATATAAATGAGGGAGAAGAAGTAGCTATTGATACGAATAGCAAAAACTAATTGAGAGCGGTTTTATAACCGTCTCTTGTTTATCAACACTTCCCCTCTTCTCCCTTTTACAGGTTAATTATCGTCCAGTTCGTGACGGCTTGCGCGACGGAATTCTCCGAAAACCATATTGCGACGGTTTTTAATTTTAGTGACGTCGTTTAGACGTCATTTTCACGTGGCAACGGCTGTTTTGCTTCTCAATTCCTGGAATGATGCGACTTGATTGTTCTAGTAAATGTACGATCGAGTTTCTATTCGCAACAGTTCCATTATATCTGTGTGAACGGTCTGCAGTTGTCTTTTCGATTTAAACCTGACTTCAGTAAATGGAAGCTTCATCATTTTTGACAAAATGCATATTTCATATATTGTTCTATTTTCTTCATATTTAACATGCTCCACCGAGCGGAAGGAAAGTGCGCTGGAACTTACTTAATATACATTAATAGAAAGAAAGCAAGTTTTGCTGTTATGTAACTGACAGGAAAACGTAGTGGGAAAAGCAATTTTGGAAAAGTCTCCAGCCATAAAGCAGGTGTCCTGATATGTTAGGCAGTAAGTAAGAAACGTGAGTCAAAAAGTGATAACTTGGAAAATTTTAAATGTGGCGCTGGCTCGATAAATAGTTCAAATGTATAATTTTAAGCAAAAGAAGAAATAATGAATGCTATAAAGAGGAGAAGAAGTAGGGTAAGACAGTAAAAATACCTTGTAAGAGGAAGGCATATAGCTCCTCGACACTAAAGAATATGCAAGAATATTAATGGAGACGGAAAGGAAAAATGTGCTATCGAAAAACATTTAAAATTTAGAAGAGTAGAACAAGAATATGGTACACAGGCTTATAAAGCTGGAAAAAATAATAGAATTTAAAGAAGAAAAGGAAGCAACAGCTGCGAAGTTCCATTTAATGGAAATAGAGGTAAGAAGAAAGATTGAAAGAATAGAAACAGAGGCGACATATGGAGATATAAAGAATAAAGGATACAAAGGCGAGGACTTAAATAATAATGACAGAAAGAATTGCAGTGGTAAAGTATTAGAAAATAAAGGCTGTAAGATTGTTTGCTTATTTGAGGAAAGAAATATATATATGGACAGAGAGAGAGAGAGAGAGAGAGAAAGGAGAAAGTATACAGTTATTATTAAGTGGGTAACAAAAGAAAAGTTAGACTCACTAGAAAAAGTAAAGAAGATTCTAAGGAAAAAATAAGAATTAAAACGGAGGTGAAACTTATAAGACCTTTGAGTAAAATATTGTCAGGGTTATATTCACAATGAAAAGAAAGCAAATAAATTTCTAAATAATACCTATAAGTTGAAATGGTCAAATCTATTTATAGAAAGAGACCTCGCATATGAACAAAAATAGAGCAAATGGATTGTCATAGAAACGAGTAAGTATTTGAGAAGAAATAGAACAGTAGGTATAGTAAATTGAATAAAATAATCAAAAAAGTAGGGTCATATATTTATGCTGATAGGGATTTTTTCTTTTGGTTTCTTCGGGAATTAAAGGAGAGGAATACAAGAACCAAATCAAATAAATTAAGCAGGTATGAAAGGAACTGAAATTTAGGAGATTATAAAAAAACCAAAATATAAAAAATCCTGGGAAAAACGGAATCTCTAACAAGATATGGCTTTTCGGAGATTAGACCATTACGAACGGTTTGGCAAGAATAGTAAAAGAAATAATAAATGAAAAGGTCATCTAACCCTATGATTGGAGAATCGTATTGGTGATACCTTGTTGTGCGTTGCCCGTCGACAAGGGGTTAGCACACGTTTAAAGCAAATCTTCGCACGTGCATTTTGATAAAACAATAAAGCAGTAGCTGTCGAGGTTTTTGGAATCCCGATGCTGTTGAGATTTAGAGAAACCTATTGCCGTTGAGGTTTCTTAAAAGCGACACGGTTAGCGGCCGTAAAAAGAACATCGCGCTTCTAGCATATAAAAGAGCTCCGAAAAATATCCAGAGCAGCGGAAAACCCTCAGCCACGCCCGCATATTCGTTATATCTCGTAAATAATGCGTAGTTTTATTTCAATTCCCTTCGATATCCCTTGACGATCCCTTCCTGTAATGAAGAGAACTCGTCAACCTATATATGACAAAAGACAAATAGTTATAGAGGCTAGTGAATATCAGTTACAAAATTTATGCCGACGTTATAAAAAATAAACTCAAGAGTTGAAAAGGGATAATGAAGATGCTTTTTTTTAAGATAGTAAAATATCATTTATTGTTCAATGAATTAAATTTTTGTTAAATTCTACTGTGATCTTATTTTTTAATTATCAAAATTTTCCAATGAAACTTTTAAATTATAAATTATCTGCTATCGTAGGATCAGTTATAAATTTTTTATTATAATTTTAAAATTTTTAAGAAAAGTTTATTTTATTATTTTTTCTAAGAAATTAATTTTACTTTTTAATAAATTTTTGTATATATAATAATGATAAATTTTTAGAAAATAATAGAAATAAAAAATACATATCGTGTAAAATGTTTGTATAAGAAAAAGTCAATTGCGATTCCCCACTTTGATAATCTAAATTGTATAATATTTGATAACTTTTTAAATAATTTTTAATATTATATTCAAAGTATTACAATATGTAATTGAACTGGATTGAATTTTATATTAATTATAATATTTATATTTTCTTCACTATAGGTTCATCTAATGTAAAGAAGAAACACAAAAACCCTCAACCAAAAAATGCAGTTTGTGCTTTGAATGAATTAAAAACAGGAGCTGTATATAAAGTAATTTCTCAAACAGGACCAACTCATGCTCCAATTTTTACAATCGCTGTGCAACTTGATGGTCAAACCTATGAAGGTAAAGGTCGTACTAAGAAAATGGCAAAACATGCCGCAGCAGAACTTGCTTTAAGAAATATCGTTCAGTTTAGAAATACACCTGAAGTACATCAAGCAATTAACTCATTTAAATCTGATATATCTGTAGAACCAGATTTCACAAGTGATATTACAGAAAGAGATCTTATAAATACGTTTAAAACATTACCTCAAGAACCAAAAAGTACAAATAAATTTTTAGATAAAGGCCCAGTAGCTCTTATAAATGAATTATATCCAGGAGTTTTATACAAATGTGTATCGGATGCCGGTGAGAGTTATGCAAAGTTTACTGTTTCTGTTACGATAGATGGAGAAATTTTTGAAGGAACTGGGCCTAGTAAAAAATTAGCAAAAGCAGCTGCGAGTAAAGCAGCACTTGCAAAATTGCGAAACGTTCATAGTTCTTCATTTTATGTTCCCTTACCAATCAAGGTAATACCAAATTACATTACTTCTGGTCATTGGCAAGAACAAATGAATTTATCTCAAACTCTTGCTGATAAAATAGGGAAATTAGTTAACCAAAAATTTTTAGAATTAATGCTAAGTAAACCTCAGCATGCAAGACGCAAAGTGCTGGCCGGTATTGTACAAACAAAAGGAACCGAATTAGATTTAATTTGTGTTGCAACTGGTAAGAATGATTTTTTACTTCTTAATTTTTATAATATATTTTTCAACATATAATTTCAAAGTAAACGTGGGTCTACCAAAATACATAATGTTTTTATGTAATAATGAAAGAATAAATAAACAACGAATATCTTACAATGAATAATCTAGAATACAGTCTCAACCGTTTTATATATTGTTCGTTTTTTGTTATTTACTTTTTATTTCAGATTGTCTTTAAATTAATATTATTATTCAACAATTTTAAAGTTGCATATGAAATTATACTTTATACTATTTATTATATATATAAGACCGAGTAAGTTATTTTTCTATTTTCATACTATTGCTAACATACTCAGATATTTAAAGTCGTTTAAAATCTTATCTACGTATTTTTTTTAATCACTATAAAACTTTTTAATTTACAACTTTAGTTTGTTTATTTATATAAAAGATGATCTGTTTTCAAAAAAATTTTATAAATAAAAAGTTAATACTTTTTATTAATTAAAAATATAATTTTTTTATTTGAGATATTTATAAATATTATTATTATTTATATATATTTATATATAATTACACTGTGACACTTAATTATTTACTTAACTTTAACTTATGTCGACGATCGCGCCACGCAACTTTCAAAGGAAGGAGGTGAGGGATTTTATTAATTATTCAATTCTTTTGGCTCAAAAACTACTTTCATAATATTTTACATAGGCCGTTAATACAGAATGCGTCTATCACGATACGATGGTCGGGATAGCAAAGCTGCTCGTTCCTTGCAGGCTTCTGTATTTAAAGACTCTTACTGAGCAGCTGTATCCCCTCTTGTTGTAAATTCGTTGCTAATATTGGAAGAGCTATTACTGATAATATAATAATTTTGGATGCCGCACGCTTACAATCTTATGCCATATAATTTATTTAAAATATACGTACGACGCATTCGCCTCAAGTTTACAGCTCTCTTGCTCTTACCTTCCGCAAAATCTCTTATGTCTACTACTCATTCATCGCGGATTATAATAAAGAAAGTACCCACTCTCTAAAACTCATTCACACTCGCAACGCATGTACATTTTATTTCAATATTAGTATGTTTTACTTTATTACTACCTAAGTTTGCGTACGTATTCACAGTATCCACGCCCTAGCCCCTTTCGCTTAAGCTAATCGCAGTCGATCCAGCTCGTTACAAATGAGGTTCGCAGCCTTCGACCTGAAAAAACCCCGGTGAGCTGCTGGGAGAAAAAGGTCCTCACAATCTATCATGCTTTAAACGGAACAACACCGCATACATTTACATTACATTACAAAATTTCTAATGAAGCCATCTAAATCTACAGTAAGAAACTTGATGCTGCAATAGCTCTTCATGTGTACATAAAAAGATAACGGTAATATAAGAAACAGTTGAAAATAAGTACACAAACAAATCTGTTATAAAATATAAAATTCAAATTGATATGAAAGTAAAGAACTAAAAATAAATAAAAACGTCATTTTCAGAAAAAAAATTGTAGAAGAACAACAATAGTGAAAGAAAATTGAAACAAAAATATAAACATAAACTAAAGTTTGGTAACACATTATTGTATTTAGAATATAAATAACTAATAAAACAGAAAAATTTAGATATTTTTAAAAGGTAAAAATGAAAAAAAACAAAAACATTAATGAAAAAGAAAATATAATTTACATTTCTTCTCTGATGACATAGAAATTATAAGAAAATTATTGAATATTAAAAGAAGAAAAAGAAAAATAAATGTTTGATTTAAGAGATTTATGAAGGGTTACAATGAAAATATGACAAGAAACTAAAAAAGACATATACGCAGAAAAACAAAAAGTTAATAGAAGAATACCGAATAAAAGACGAACATCATTTGAAATGAAAAAACCAAATATAGGAATGGCGATAATGATAAAAATGAATGAAATAGTTTTTTAGAGTTTCGTCATAAAATAAAAATTAGAAATGCTTGGATAATTACGAAAAAGTTATGTGGGAGTCAGAAATACAAAAATCTTCAAAAATAAATACAAACTGAAAGATACAAATATATTTCAACAAATAAAGTTATCCTTTCAACGACAGGAACTTTGAAAAATAAGTATATGAAAATTATAGAATGTTAAAAGAAAATGCGCTATATTTAAATTTAATACAATGTAGAGTTATTCGTATTTTAAATAAAACACTACAATGAATTTTTTTTAATTATTTAATATAATTTATTTTATTCGATTTAAATTATAATATTCGCCTAATGCTCGTGCATTAAGAGACGAAAATCAACTGACCATTTTATGTCTAAAGATATAATGAGTTATTTTAAATTATTATTGTTTTTAAATTTTCGTTAATTTAAAGTGTTGATGACGATTAAAGTCTAGGAAGGTATCGAATTTACCCGGCTTGCTATTTGAATCTATGATTTCTTTTGGCTCATAGACTAAACAGTGCCGCAGCCTTCCCCATATTCCACTCGAATTTCTGTCGCCAAAAAAATAACGATAAAAACAAGTTTTCAGAGTGTAACAAAGTGTAACAGAGTGTATATAAATGTTTTGGTAAATAAAATAAGAATAAAAGGGGGGATACGTGGGAGTTGAGTGGAGAAAAAACTATGCCTTAGCACGAATGTAAGCAAAAGGAGTAGGTAAACGGAAAAATATAAAAAGTACAAAAATAAAAACACGAATGAAGATATAAAGTTAAAAACAAAAATATTATTAAATAAGGTAGATTTCGATAAAAATAGAAAAGGCAGAATCGAAATATTAAATATATAAAATTAACAGAAACTAAAAAAAAAGAAATAGAGGGGAAAAAATTAAAAAAGAAAAAAAGCTTGAAATATATTATTGGTCATGAAGGGTCTGCTAGAAGAGCTTGCTGCAAGAAACATGTCATGAGCATAAAGTGTTATAAAAATTAGAAATAGAGAAGATATTGAAGGTGTAAACTTAGAAAAAATGAGTTGAAAAGATCAGAAAGTGATCAATCGGATAGGATAATAAAGGCAAGCAAAAGTAAAAGTTTATAGTTAAAAAGGAAAAAACTTAGTATAAAGCAGAAAAGTGTGATTAGGTAGCGACGAGGTAAAAGTAAGAAAAAGCACAGCGCACGCGTGTAATAAAAACAGTAAGAAATAAGGAACAATGAATCAAACGAAAAAAGCGAAAGATAGAAAAATACCTGATGAATAACCAGAAAACTACTAGGGATGTTAGAAAGAAAATCTTACCATAAGTCAGTGCCGTAAAAAAGAGTGCTAACAAAGGAAGAAAAAATTAAAAAAATTTACAGGAAGAGATAAGAGAAATGAAAGAAGCATGGAAGAAAAAAGTAAGAAACTTTGAAGAGGAACAGGAAATATAGGGGGGAAATTAAAAGGCTGGAAACGGTATTAGAAGAATATAAGGAGAAAAAACAATAGAGGGAAATAAGGTATCAAACATAGATAGTTGAAAAAATACCGAAAGTAAACAAAAAGAAATAGTAAATAACAATAGGAATGGATGTTAGAAGAATAAGAAAAAAAGGGAAAAGGAACATCCTAATCGTAGGATTGAATGAATAAGAAAAGTATACAGAAGAAGGTATAAAAGAGTGGTTGAGTGATAAAGTGGGCGTAATGTAAATATAAAGAAAGTTTGAGGTTCCAATTACTATATTAACCATGACAAGACTTATGAAGAGAGGAGATGAGAAGAATGGTAAAATTCAAATTTAAAGAACTGAAAGAAGTTGGAGGGGATTCGTACTATCTAGGGGGGGGGGAATCATTGGAGGCGCTAAATTAAACAATATATTTAAAGAGAAGTTGAATAATAGTATAATACATAATATTTAAAACCAGATCATACAAGACCATACACGAACCACAGAAGCAATATTAACTAAACGAACAGAAGGAAGGAAGAAAGAAAGAACTATAAAAGAAAATGACAAAGAAGAAACAAACCAAGCATAAAAGTAGAAATATTTAAAGTTGAAAGAGAAAAAGAACATATAGGTTATTAACGTAAAAAAGAGCAAGAAAAAACACGAGCAGACCTGACAAGATTTAATGAAAAAAAGGGAATAAGGATAAGTGAAAGAGAAACAGACCACAGAACATTCAATGAAACAAGAGATTAAAATGAAATTAAAGAGAAAAAATCGGAAAAGAGGAGGTTAGGATGTTGGAAAATGAAGAGAAACACGATAAAAAGAAGAAAATAACATAGGAGAGATATATAAATTATAGTTTAAATTAATTATGTGATAAAAATACTGTTATTTAACAAGGAGTACATAGAATTATATTAAACTTAAATAACAATATAATATTGTTCTTAAATAAATCTGAAATCTTATGTAATTAAGGTGAGCAAAATGATCATTATATTGTTAAAATTTATTTATTGCTCAATAAATAACTACTACTATTACTGGTCACAAATATTTAAAAATGAAATTTTAATAGATAATTTAAGATAAAGTTTAATGTAACAAAATTTTAGAAATAAGATTAGAAATCAAAGAATTATTGGAATAACAGGAAAGAATATATAGATAAATTAGAGAATTTTAGGAAAATAGGACGGCATAATATAATATCATAGCAGATGATTTTAATTCCAAAACAGCAGGAATTGAAGGATATATATCCAGAGATAACATAAAATTAATAATTAAAAAAATGTAAAAGTTAGAAAAAATCGAAGAAAATAAAAAAACAACTACGATAAGTAAAAAAATTGTTACTGATCGCGCCGCGTTCCCGTATTGGAATAGGAAGGTTGGAGCAAATATTTTAATTATGAGTGTCTTTGTAGGCTCAAATAATTAATATTTTATTAATAATTGTTGATAATGTATGCGAATATCGGCGAAGTAAACGGTTTGTCTCGATACGAGTATCGAGCCAAAGTTGCCTGATTGCCTCCCAACTCTCCCTTTTATCCTATTTTTGGTACATCTGTATGCACTTGCGCGGTCATAAATTTTCCTTTTTTGTATTTTACGCGTTAAACTTATAATTGAATAGTGAACCCTTGTAAAACAATCGCATACATCCTAGCGAAATTTAATATAATGCGAGCCTTGTAAACTTAAACTATGACTAAACATACTCGCCATAAATTAACTAAATAATTGCTATTTATTGCTATTGATGAATAGGCTACAGTCTAGTACATTTATTTCAGCTTAACTTAAGTATGTAGGTGAATCTATATAAAATAAATATGCGCGACAGTTGTGATTACGAGTACAGTCCACTCGCTGTTCGCCGCCTTTTCGTTCCACTTAAAACATATTTAATTTCCGCCTGCCCCTGAGTTAGAAAATCCAGCTGAGCCGCCGAGGAAAAGGCCGTCATATGCTATCGAACAGAACGTTATGCCGTTCGGCTAAGCTGCGATGTTCGCTTTCCATCTGAACTTTCAGGCGAACGCGTATCTATGTGAACCCCCCCCCCCACCGATCCTGATAATTTCCATTGGAGCCACGACACCCGCGAGATGTTCGACTTTGATGCGGGGGATTGCGCCACGTCTCAGCTGACGCGCCCCTGACGCCACGACGCATCCGTGCTGGCCGACTCCAAGCTCAGACCCACTTCTTTCGTACCAGCGGGAGTTAAGGATAGTATAAGTAAGGAGGGAAGAAATTTTTCTTTAATTAGGTGACGAGTTCTCCGTGGCCGGAGAAATCCTCTCTCCCACCCTTTTTCGATTGTTTCGGTATTTACGAAACATGGAGCCTGAAAGATGAGCGCTAGATAGAGGAGATAGGTATATACTAAGCGCGTGAGAGCGAGAGAGAGTAGAAGCAGAGCCAGCGCGTGAGCGCTAAAGAGAGAGGATAGGTATAGACTAAGCGTGTAAGAGGGAGAGAGAGTGAGTGGAGACGAGTCACAGGAGGGAGTATCGCTGCAGCCTGCTCGTTTCAAGTGTATTTGCGGCATAGGCCTGCAAATTAAAATTTTATTTTCTGAAATTATTTACTTAGAATATTGGTTACTCTCCTTGTTATGCCGAATTTTCGGCTCATTGGGAAGTATCGTTTTCCAGTTCTGTCTACCTGCCCCGTACCTACTTACTCTTTTTGCACCTACACTATTGTCCCTTTACTACCATACGCTCATGGTTCTCGTCTTTAATTCTGCTTATTCTCTTCTTATTCTTTTTTCTCTACTTTTAGACAAACGACTTGTCTAGGATTTCGTACTTGTACGTCGAATATCCTGTTACTGTGACATTGCTGCTTAGACTATGATTTACTTTATTTACATTCATACTATATACTAATCTTATATCGACGTAATTTAATACATAGTATTCGAGTCGCATTCTTAATTATAATTTATACCATAATTAAAATATATAAATAATAAAACCAAATTTTTCTATATTACTAATTTCTTAAGCTAAACATGCTCTTGGAAATCAACAGGTATGCGTAACTCGGTGCATAGCCTACAAACATATATATATATATATATATATATAAATTTTGAATAGTAAAAGAAAAGTGAACGACAATTAATTCAGATATAATCAATAAAAGCGAAAAATCGGTCATCTACACATTGACAAAAGAATAGCATAAATAGAAAGATGATATTAAAGAGACAATGAAGGCGGATTATAATTGATAACGGGATCATAAACCTTTTTGTACAAGGCTAAGAGAAAAAGTAAAGAAAAAAGTATATACAGGTATAGAGAAAGTAAAGAAAGAATGAAAAGAACAAAAGATTGTCTAAATATAAATAATTAAAAAAAACATCGTTAAAAAGAAGTTCTTAAATAAATGGTGAAACAAAAATGAGTTAATACACTGCATAGTACGTGGAAGAAACGTAATAATTAAGAAGATATTACAATTTATATAGAAAAAAAGAAGAATACAGATAAGTTATAAAAAAGAGAAAGAAAGTAGATATAGAAAGAGGCAAAATTTTTTAAATTTTGGGAAGCACTTGAAAGTATGAATAATAATATTTATAAATATTATGTTAATTGGACTTTCAGATATTTATGGAGTGTCCATAATTTCGTGCACTCTGTTTCCTGTTACTACTGTTGTAGTACTCGTAATGTCTACCGGATATGTTGCTTTCCTTTATTCTCCTTAACATGGTAATGATGTTTCCTTCTACCATCGCGGTTCTATTATACAGTCAACATCAATCAGGTACAAGCTTTACCATCGGAGGTGATTGACTAGTTTTTACTTCCAACTATTGTTAGAAATCAAATGAAATTAAAAAAAAAAATTAAGAAAAATAAATAAAGATTATTTAATTATGTCAGTTCATAGTTAGATGTTTAAAAACAAAAAAATAATTTATAATTAAAACATTTATTTATAAAATGATAAATTTCAGTAAAAATAAATAAATCCATAACTTGCTTTTGTAATCTTTAATAAGTTATAAGATTTTAATTGGATCTGTTGTATAGATTTTAATGATTTTTATTACTAATATTAAAAGTTCTGTAATTAAATACATTAAAAAAGTAGTTTTTATTCATATTGAATAATGCTTGTATTGGAATATTTAAATAAAATATAATAAAGTTTATTTGTAAGATTATTTATTTGTATTTTAAGTAGAAGAAAGTATTGCACAAGTCATAACTAAGGTTTAGCTGTATGACCTTTCACGTTTGTGCCGAATAAAAGATTGCAAGTTTCTCGAACGTGTATTTATTTCTATATTACCCCAACAAAGGGTCACATTGACTAACTATAATAAAAAATAACGCTAAATCGTCATAAATAAACACTTATCCTTTGTTTCAGTCACTCAAATTTTTGATTATTTAGATGGCTGAAAATATAAATAAAACTTTACAATTAAACACATTTGGAATTTTGCGGAATTTCAACAGCTTGTTGTCCCTTATTTATTGAATTTTAATTTCTGGTTGCATTTTTTATCTTTTGTGTGTTTCGGATTCTATAAAAGTAATAACATTTTATTATTATGGCGCTTCGAAGCCATTTTTAAACGGGTTTATATTACTATTTAGAAGACGAATAAAGGATCGATCCTGCAAGAAATATGAGTTGTTAATTTTGATGTACACTGATGATTGATTCGTTCGTTATGAATAGGAGAAATTCATCCCATTGATACAGAGATGCCTGCCTATCACACTTGGTAGGAGATAACAAGACCGAAAGAATAAAAAGAAAGTCACCGATCCCCATATAAAAATATATATCGTCAGGGGCAGATTATTCATTCCCTCTTTCTGTCTCTTTCTCTCCTCCTATTCTAACTTCTACTTCACTTAGAATCCGTTTGCCGATATCAGACCGCAATAGGGAATAATAATCGTAAGTTCAGTCTAGGTCCGATTCCACTCCAGTTTTTCTTATCAGAGCGCGATAGGATTAGAATTCAAATTTCGGTTCGAGTACAAACCCATCCCCCCCTCTTATCATTGCCATCTTGGTAACGTGAGTTTTACGGACCGAGTTCATAGTTATCACCTTACTAGCTTTTTTATATAAATTTATATTAAAATTGTGCCATTTTAACTTAATATTGTATGAAAAAAGTAATTTCTATATATTTTTATACGTATTTAATTCTTGAAAAATTTGCTAACTTTCTAATTCAAATTTTATATATCTTTTATATATTTATATATATAAATTTTAACATGTATCACAGTTCTTTAAATTTTACATTTTTTTATTTAATAGAATTCAATATTTTGTAAAAAGTATAAATATTCTATGTACTTTATTTTTACTTTAATTTATAAAAATTAGTTAACTAATATATAAAGTTTGAGTTTTATATATTTCTAGGGACAAAGTGTGTATCTGGAGAACATTTAAGTGTCAGTGGTCGAGCTCTTAATGATTGTCATGCAGAAGTAATTGCAAGACGATGTTATGGTGAATATTTGTATAAGCAATTAGAATTATACACAGAAAATCGAGAAGCAGAATCTATTTTAGAATTGGAAGTAAAGGTTATAGACTAAAACAAGGTATTCAATTTTCATCTTTATATAAATACAGCACCTTGTGGAGATGCTAGAATTTTTTTTCAACCACATGAAGAAAGTGACTCGATTGATAAAAATCCAAACAGAACGAGCTAGAGGTCAATTTAAGAACTAAAATTGAATCTGGTGAAGGAACTATTCCAGTTAAAAGCAGTGAAGGTATTCAAACTTTGGGACGGAGTTTTAATTGGTAAAAAGTTAATCATGTTCTTTTTATTACAATTGATTTCAGAAGAAAATTGTATAAATATATTAAGGAAATCAAAAAACAATAGAAAGTTTGAAAAAATAAATTATTTACTTAATAAGTAACATATTTGGTTTTTTAAAAAGCATGTACTTAATTTTTTTAATATATATTGTCTTTTAAAATAATTATTTTTAAACAATTTTATGAATTGAAGTAATTAATATTATATTATTTAGCAATTTTTAAATTACAAAAGCATAACTTGTTATTATCTTTCTTAATATATCAAATGCAATATATACGTATATACTTCAGTCACATTCAATTAAATCTTTTTAAAATTCATTTTTTTTTCTTTAATTATAATTAAAATAAACGTATTCCTGACTATATTCATATTTATAGATAATAAATTAATTTATTATTAACAAATTAGTAATCATCTCTGTTTAAAAAGTGCAAAGTTTTAATGTTAAAATTTATTGAACATTAAGTTACATAAAAATGATGTTATATATTGTGTGTATGTATTAATTAAAATTTATAAATCTATGAAAAATGGCCAATGAAAAGCTATTGTTTGGCCTACAATGCATACTATTTTCAAATCTATTTGAGTGACTATTAAACGATATATAAATAAAAAACAAAAATATATATAATATACATAATGTAACTGTTTATTAATAATTTAATAATAAAAAATTAACTGTATAAAGTAAATTTACATAGATTTGTAATAGTATGCATTTTATACCAACGCAAAATTTATAATCGACCATTTTTCATTAAATTTTGTGTTGTTTTTATTAAATATTAATTATAGATAAACATATTAATATTTATACTTAAAATTAAAAAGGACTTAATATTCGTAAAAATAGAAAATCCTAAAATAATATGTTGTCGACCGCGTGAATTATCAATGTATATTTGGGAGAGTGGAAGTGTGGGTGAAGTAAAAATGCAGGTTATTTTCAAAAAGTTTTATTCAAAAACGGATGTCCTGTTCGATCATCGTGTCGAAGCAGAAAGCTACTCGTTAGCCTTTCGCCTATCTATTTATCATTTTTTGTGTTTACAAAATTATTGCTTATCGGCCCTCCACTTCGTTGAATTTCTCTTTTCTTTTCACAGTACCCGAATACATTATTACATTTTCGTGATGTCGATTTTCACTGCAGAGTTCTTGTTTTATGTATGGGGAGGGCAATAATAACAACACACGTTCGGTTTATGTTTATAGTATTTATTATATACTGTATTTATCACCTCGTCATTCGATAAATACTTTAGAAAAAAACGGAGTTGTCAAATAGCACGGCATCCTATGTATAGGCAAAGCGCTACTAGCTGTCAAGACGTCGTCAAAGAGACGCCATGTACGCACACAGACGTATCTACTCGTATGTGTGGCGTAGTTTCTGTGTACTGCGCAATAGCTTATGCCAATGCCCAATAGACAGATTCCAACACTAAATTTATTCAATCGTCAACAACAGTTGAATTTAAAATTTAAACAAATTTTTTCTAAACGTACAAATTTTAGATTCTGTTTTTACCTTTTTTGTATAAATAGATAAATACAAATTTAGATGTTTTAGATATCAATATATATATATATAAATTTTAAATGCTTTAGACGTTCACATATTTAAATTTTAGATGCTTTAAATGTCAATGAATAAACTTTAGACGTTCTAAATGTTAATATTGTTAAAAACTTTTTTTACTGTTTTTTATATATAAACTTGAAATGTTTTACATATTGATATAGAAAATTAGACGCTTTAGATGTTATTATATTTATATATACATTTATACACATACATATGTATATATACATATAAAATTCTACGTATTTTTTATTTAATTTTGTAGTCGACCGCGTGAACTATCAATGTGTCTTCGGGAGCAGGAAAGTGTAGGTGAGGTAAAAATGCAGGTTGTTTTCCAAACGGTTTTATTTAAAATACGGCTTTTCTGTTCGATCTACGTGTCAAAGCAGAAAGCTGGTAGTTGGCCTTTCGCCTATCTATTTATCATTTGTTCAGGTTACGGGTTTATTGCTTACCTGCCTTCTCGTCTGGAAATTTTCCCTTTTTTCATTTCTTGACATCCGGATACATTATTATATTTTCACTTTATCTTACATACTACTTCCGAATCGTCACAAGAAACCTTTTCCGGAGTCGGTCTTCGTCGGATCGCATCAATAGGCGACCGAAGTTTATTACCGGCAGTACCTGGGAACTCCTAATTATGGGCGACATTAGTTGTTCTCTTCGTTTCACCTTTTCGCTAATTATTAATACTACGCATCTCACTGCGTATTGAGAAAGTAACCCTAACTGTACAATATTTAATTTCTATAATACGCTCGACTCTTGCAATTGTCACGTCCGGCTCGTTACAGTATTTTTTCTACGATTTCTAAGATCTGAAAAAACCCCCGCCCGTCCGGCGGAGGAAAAAAGGTCTTTAAAAGGTTTAACGCATCGAGCGGGATGTTTTCGCTTTTCACACAATTTTCTATCTTTTAAATGTATCGCTATTACACATATATACATTTGAATTTGAACAATATCATCTTTGCGCCTCCTTACACTATTCATTATTACATTATGCATTTATCGTATCTTAACGTATAAGCCTTGCGTATCTAATCGGCTCCGGGTTTTCTTACTGTTTTCAGCGGTCCGTATCTCTGCGATTGTCCACCGCTCAAGCTTGTGGTTGTGTCGGAGCCACGACATCTTCACGGCATCGATTTTCCCTCGCGAGGAGCCTCACTTACTCTTACGGTGGACTCCCATCGCCACGACTACTCCGCGAAGTCCGACTCCGATCGCAGACCCATTCCTCAAATCCTAGAGAGAAGGAGAGAAAAAACAGCGTGGAGAGCGCGTAGCTTTAAATTGTGTGAGTGCGTGAGAGAAGCTAGAGCGTGGGAGCGAGAGACGGAGAGAGGAGGTAGCGCAGAGAGCGCGTAGCGTTACAGCGTGTGAGTGCAAAAAAGAAGGAGAGAGAGAAGCCAGCATAGAGAGCTCATAGAATTGGAGAGCGTAAGAGTGAGAGAGGCCAGGAGGGGGGAAGCTGCACCAGAGACTTGTTCGCATTTGAGCGCCGTGTCTATACCCCACAACATGAGCCTGCCTCCGTCCGCTTGAATGCGTATTACCAATACACGTTTCCAAGCTCTGTTCGTGATTTTGTCCGAAAATTCTCAGCGATAACCTTACTGCCGAAATTTCTACTCGGCTCAGCTCACTATACCTATGAGAGGTCAATCTACTTTCTTTCTTGTTCTCCCCCCATCTTACGATATTTCTGTCTTACCCTAATTTAAAGTGTAGGTGAACGCGTCGTCTACATAATATAAAAAATTTAAGTACTTATTATTTTAGCGATATATCCATGCAAAAAATAGAATTAATGTTTCTGAATAATTTTAATCAATATACTTAATGTTTATTATAGAATAAAAAAAACTAAGATTGCCTTATGTTAACAATGTTGATTATTCTTTCTAAGATGGTTATATTATCAATGATGTATTTACTAATTTTATGCATCCAATATTCTTAATTTTTATTCGTTGATAAATAAATAAGTTAATAAATAAATAATAGTTCATTATATAATAGAATGATAGGTATTAGAAATCAAAAAACGGTTAAGAATGAACCGAAGTATTGAATTTGATCAACAATGAGAAAAATATTGATGATATATTACTTTTTAATAATAAAAACATTGGGATGGCAGGTATTTTGGAGAGTTGATTCGACAGTTTTATGTATGAAGGAGGAGGCATAAATAAGTTAACTTCACAGATAATGTTGTAAAGTATTTAATATTTTATTTGTAATCCGTGGTTGTACTTTTAGTTTTGTACAGTTGTGTTTAAACAGCAGAGCTGTCAAACTTGGCGTTTTGTATATAGATATATATGAAGAAGAAGTAGGTGTCATGGCGTCGTTCAAGGGACGTCACGCATGCACACACACGTAACTGTTCGTACGTGTGGCGTCGTACCTATGTACTGCGGAATAGCTTACGCCAAAGCACAATACACAGATTCCAACAAAAAAATTATTAGACATATTGCTTAAGTAAAAGAAATGCAACTAAAAATTAGTGATTATTTTAAATTCTTGATTTAATCAATAAAATCAACAATACTAGTGTTAAAAATTTTTATGTTCTGCAACTTTTCGGTCATTTTTTAAAAGAAAATGTAGTTGCTTTATAATACTGTGAATATTTTTTAAATTTAAAATATCTTTCAATTTATATGGTAATTAATTGACATTAAAATACGACCAATAAATTAAAGCATATTTTATTACTAATTAAAAGGTTATAAGTGAGTGATTGATAAGAATATATTGTATATTAGGTATGAATACATTTCTACAGTATAATATAGAAGATTTTTAAAAAATGTTTTTTTAAAGTTTATAGTGGTGAGTATTTTATGTATTATGAGAAAACTACGCGAAAAAAATACGATATTTTCAAAGATTAGTCATTGTTATTAGAAAGAATATTTTTAAAGATATATAAGTTTTAAAAAATTTAATTTTAGTTCACAATTTACTACTCAAGACTGTTATAGCTATAATATTCTTACATAACGATATCTATATTTGTCTTTTAAAGAATTCTTTTTCTTATTCATCCTGATTCGGTTGCAAATCGTGATTTTACTCATATGTATTTCTCTGTAATTCATTTTTATCTCCTATATATGCCCTTAATAGAGAAATATTAGTATTTAGCGTGGACAAAAAAAGGTTAGGTTAGTCTTTTCCGTACTGAAATTATTTTAATATAGTTCTTTAAAATATGTATATTTTTGACTTTTTGAAAAATAATAATTTGGTTAATTATGTATTTCCTCTGAAATAACAGAGTTTTCAAACTTATTACCGCTCTATGTATCAACTTTTCCAGTATCTGTATCATCAGGTATACATTGAATTTTGATATCATTTGTACTTTGCTATGATTACTGAACGTTTTAGCTCATATCTATTACAGCATTAACGATCTGTAGATACTTCTCAGAACATTTTGTATTATCTTCTGTAGGTGGTACTTCTCTATAGCAAAAATTGGTTAGTTTCAGTAGTATATTGCTGTATAATGAATGTAATTGATCATCTATGGTAGGTGTTTAAGCTAATCTCAGTATAAACTCTACAAAATTATGATGGATTAGTAATAATAGAAAATCTTAAAATAATATAAATATTTTTTAAGTGCAACTTATTATTTTAACGATATATTTGCGCAAAAAATAGAATTCATAGAACTATATTTATGAATAATTGTGCTAAAAGCTTTTGTATTTGTGCGCTGATCTTTATGAGAAAAATTTGTTAGTCACTGCAATTTTCTCATTATAATATTATAGAAGCATAATATATATTAGTTCCTCAATTATATTTTTGAATCTTTAATCTCAAAGCGATCTTTATTTTAATGATTTTTACAAAGCCGTTCTTTTTGTGGTTCCAGTTCTTAGAACTTCTCAAAGACTTCCGTATTACAAAATGTGTTAATAAACTTCTTATACTTTATTTTGCATTTATGTACTCTTAATTCGAATTTTCTATTTAATTAAAAACATTAATACTTGGTTTTACGTAATTGTTGTCTTTGTATCTTATCATAAGTTGCATAATATTTACTATTTCGAATTAATCTATAAAGTAATTAGTCTCCATTTATAATTCATAAAAAGGTATACATTGAATATATAAACAATAATTCTTATTCATTCGTTTCACATGCAATAAGATATCAACTGCAAATGATTAAAAAAAATTTATTTTTCTCTTATTTAATACCTTGAATGAGCAAAAATAAGTAATATTATATGGTGTAGGAAAAAGAAGAGCGAAAACCCATTTTATACGCCTTTTATAGAAGCTAATGCAAATGTATTGTTTAAACTACTGTAAGAATCACATTTACTTCTGGTTAATTGTTGATATTTTGTAATTTTTAATTACCAGAAAATATTGCTTAAAATATGAATTCTATAAAAGTTTATATTTGGACATTATTTTTATTTGGCAAAGTATTTAAAAACTATACCTTTGTTGATCATTCTATCTTTGGATAAAATTAATAGCTTAAGCTATGATCAAATCCTCTAATTTAATATTTTGACAAATGCATTGTCTATTATTTGTAGTATTTGCCTAATATTGTTATATAAATTTCATTGTATTATAGTAAAATGTATCCAAATCTTCTAGCTTATAAAATTTTAACTTATCTAATTTTCAGAGAACATTTAAGAATATGATTTTTAAAAGCTTTCAGTCTAAATCTTTACTTTGCAAGTAACTCGAATTTTATTAACGGTTCAGAATAAGTTAAAATAATTTTAAATAGTAATAGAACCCGCATTACTAGAGGTAAATCCGGAAGCCTGAACAGCACTTACAAACCAATTGGTGGGACTAACTCTTAAACTACCAATAGAAATGAGAACCAAGATGAGGTGAAGCAAACAATATGGGACGAACTTGTATAAGCAAAAAGAAAAACACATTGCTTCAGCTATTACACAATCGACTAAATAAAAAGTAATTGTGGAAATTATAGGAGTTCAAGCACATAATTATTCCATATTTCATTGATTCTGAAGCTTGAGTATAAAATAAAATTGAAGGAAAAAAGAAATAGCAGAACTACAACACACGACTAACGAGATTCTAAAAAGGTATTGAGATAAAATGCAATGCCTTATCAAGAATTAGAATTGTTTCGAGGAAGTATCACCCAAATAAAGATGAAATTTTTTAATCGAATCATTGGGTTATAAGGAATGTGCTTTTACCAACAAACACAACTACATTGTTAAACTTTCCAGAAACGAAAACAATAAAATATAAGTGACTAAGTTTTTTTTTAATTATAGGAATAATTAAAGAAAAAACATTGTAAAAAGCGAGGATGAAAAAGATAGTTTTTTTAGATTTAAAGTAGTAGCGTTATTCAGGTGACCATTAAAAAATGTGATTTTAAAAATATAAAAATGTAATTGTAAAAAAATAAATATTGTTCAAAAAGAAAAAGAAAGGGGTAAAAGATTTCTTTCGAAGCCAGGTATGTGTGAAAACGTCTAATTAATCTAATAAAATTAGCTGTGTACCTAAGGAAGAATGCTAGTGCATAAGAAGTCTGCATGTACTTATATTCATGCATTAAATAACAGCTGTTTGAAATGAAAATATTATTTTATTATTTCGTTAGTATCTTAAAACGCTTTTAGAAACACAGAAAATAAAAAATAAATGAATGAATAAGTCTAAATTTGGCAGCTGAAATTATGAAAACGAAATCAGAAGTTGAGTAACAGAACAGCGTTTTTTTTTAAATTATATTTTTTCACTGCGAAAGTAAATATCGCGTTTAATTATGACGTCTAATTTATCTCTACTACGTTTATCATTTTTCTTGTACTATTAAATATTAATTTTATTTTAATATTGTTGAAATAAAGGTCTGTAGATATTTTATAATATAATTATTTATTTAATATAAGTGGGAAAATACAGTTGGAATAGACAAAAGCGTTTTGCCTTTACAAGTAATAGAAACTAAAAATCGAAACTAAACTAGTCGTTCGCCGAGAACAGTACATATACATTTCTTACCTACGTTAAATATTCTAGGCATACTTAAACAGCATATGGTGTTTATGCGTACCATATTACGCGTAAATATCATTGAACTTTGCTTGTATTTGAGTCAAGTATTATCGTAAGAAAGGTTTCGTCTACGTCTATTATTTTTGGCCTTTTCGTAATGTTATTAGAACTATAGTCAAG